>JAANSK020262183.1:0-12267 GCA_011763485.2 Isoetes engelmannii | reverse complement strand
CGATTTTGCATACAAATACATGCCTTCCACCATTACAAACCTTACGTTATCCCGGCCGTTTTCATTCTCGTGGGAACTTTATTCATCATCACATCATGAGTACGTTCTACATCATTCTATTCTATATATCACATGGAACCGTTTGGTCGTACTTGACTGATATTGGCCAGGATTGAACCAGTGACCTTGCATGTGGCGGTTTAAGGTCCAATAGATAATTAGGTATAGCACTTTGACTTCTATTGTGCATCCAACACAATATTGTATTGGCAACATTATTTCTGGTGTTTGTATGAAAGTATACTAACACTCCTTACCCCCATAGCCAAGAAAACAAATCAACATAGAATGCATGAACGGAGTCCACCTCTGGTACCCATCCCTTTGGTCCAACTATCGATTGGAAGATCTGTATTGTTTGAATAGATTTTGGTTTAATACAAATGATGGAAGTCGATTAGCTATGTCAAGAATTTGTATGTATCCCTAAAACAAACAGCTGAGTGTTTTTTTTTTTTTTTTTTCATTCAGTATTTTCGGTTATGAACAATTTTTATCATTGTTTATAGCATTCCTTTATTCTACATGCATGGACCAGATGTCTAGAGCCCACATATAATACCCATCCCTCATGACAAAGTACTTTTGGACTATGTGTTGAGGTTTGATGGTGGGATGAATACTCTGAAGTTTGCAATTTCAGTCTAGGCATATTGAGAGGTAAACATCTAAGAGGCATAACATCTTTTACATGGTTAAACATGTAATCACAACATATGCTAGAACCCTTTGCAAGAAAAATGAAGGCAACACGGATAATAATCTATGGCACAATAATGTAGCAGAGAAAACCTCCTGGATATTGCGATAGAGGATCTGCAAACCTCGTGGTTCAACATTCGAGTTCCCTAACGAGAACGGATATTTCAACAAAGGATCCACAAACCTCATGGTTCAACATTATGGTTCCCTTACAAGCAAAGACACTCATCTTATAACTTGAAATCGCATGTTCGAGTCAATATATAACATCATATGCTATGAAAAGGAGTACTTTGCTAGTGACAATTTCAATGATGTTTGAATGAGGAAAAAGTTTGAGGCACTACTCGGTGATATACTTTGTACTAGGTAATTGATGGGCAGCATGGTTTTATGCCTTGTAAAATCACGAGGTGGTCAACCACCTCCATGCATTACGTAATTGCACCCAATCATGCATTACGTAAGTAGAAGAATAGAATTTTCAACGAAATAAGGGAAAGAAATGGCTTTACAACTTATAAGCATGTTTGGATTCAAAGAAAGGAAACATAATGCCTAAAAGTCCTTCAAAATGACATTCCTTCAATGCACATTATTATAGCATTATAATATATTAACTACTTTAGCAAATCATAATCCGCAAATCATGGCACTATACGGTCTACACCTCAGGCAGCATAGGCTTAAGCTACACTTTAAAGATTGCCATACGTTATTAAGGAAAAACTAAAAAGCATTCCAAAACATTCTTAGGATATGAATTACATATGGATGGATCTTCAAAGTAAAAGCCGATTAATCCAGAGAAACAGAGATGCAATAAATAGATTTAGAGCTTAGTCTCAAATTACGTTGAAGTGATGAGCAAGAATGAAGGTGGTGGTAACCAAACAAAAGAATGCCAAAAAAAAGTAACTTCAAAAAGTTGTTCATAAAATACAATGTTTTTTTTTTTAGCTTTTGAAGAGGGAAATATACTTAAAAAACACATGTTAATTCTGGCTTTGCCAGATTGAATCAGAATAAATTTACAGTAACGTGGAGCCGTCTCGATGCCATGGTGGTCACTAGAGAACGGATTGCTTTCTTCACTCCTGCATCTTTGGCTGCTGTCTTACAATTCAAAGACTTCCTTTGCAGCGTAATATCAGAATGCTCGAAGTCAGGCCTCTGTTTGTTTCAGAAATGTAATGGTAATATCAACATAGGCCACATTAGTTGATGAAGAGACGTGATTTTATGCTGATTCAAGTATTCATGTATACATGATCAACACTTCTTCGAAGAATTTAGGAGGCAACACTGCAGGAGGTTTTAAAGAAGCTACACACTTGAACTGCACCATTTAACAAGCAAATTGATTTCAGAACTCAACCTGCAGTATAATTCCTAATTATATGCATTACAAAGGAAACCAGACCTTGTGTTGCTTGTATTTTTCACGAACTCCAGGTAAGCTGCACTTTTTCACATTACGTTGCAGATTGTGAATTTCCTTCACGCAGTCTTGTAATTCAGATGGGTGGTAGCCAGTGTAGTGTTCCAAGGTAGAAGTCTGCACATATATATTGCTAAGGTAAATTATAGTCATCTGACAATCAATTTCACCTGAATTTTTCTTATCTTACCCATGGGCTTGATTCTGGATCAAGAGTGAGCCTTGCTAGGAAAACAGCTGAGGCAGCAACCTTGGAAGGAAGATGACGAAGAAAAGAATATTCAACTAGTGTCAATTCTGACAAATAGTTGCCTAGAAACTCCAGCTGCAGAGAAGGGGTCTGAAAGCAAGAAATAGTATTAACAACGTACATGCCTCGTTGAAAATTGTGATTATTTTTTTGAAGAATAGAATAAAATAACATTTTTATCGTCCACGGAGGCCAATTGGCCTATGGGACCTGTATATTTTGTATAAGGCTGTACCTTATATGAAGTCTGTGCAGCCCTTATGAAACGCCTGCCATGAATCATAAAAAAACATACCACAGCCATAAGTAAACTCAAGTGAATGAAAATGTTAAGAGCTGAGATTCTAGACGTTTACCTTAGAAATGTTTTGGTTGTTGGGATAGACAACTCGAATTTCAAATGCTTCAGCACACGCCTTTCCATATCAAGAACCTGCAAGAGCCATATTTAAGTGATTAGAACTGCACTGGATTCATACTATAAGACACAGGGTGATTCTAAAGTCACCTCTTCTCTGCGGTATGTGTTGTCTGTCATATAGCAAAAATCTTCCACTTGTGGAGCACAGATCTCTTCATATTTTCTGATGAATGGCATAAACTAAGACCAGATTTCCAAACTGTAATGAATCTAAACATAAGAACAAAATAGACTTACGAGGCAATGAGCATGCAGGAAACACCAAGCAGCTGCAACCGATGGCGGTTTACTACATGTGCAGATAGGAACCTATCCACATATGCGACTGTTAAGTAAAGCGTGTCTGGAACCAGCTTGTATTCTTCAGCTACCTGTAGCACAAAATAAATGTTTAGGTAAGCAACTAAAACCAGAAATTTTAAATTCACAGTACCAAAAGGAAGCTTACCTCAACCAGCCAATCAACAAGAATTCCTCTCATGTGAGAGTTGATATCATGTTGCACAGTCCCCATGAAATCAGAACATTGCCTTTTCTTTAACTGGAGAAATTCAAATCCTCCAATTCAAACCAGGCATTCAAATTCAAATCCTCAAATTCAAATCCTCAAAACAAAAACCCACCTCAGCCATTCTAAGATTCTCATATATTTCAGGAGCATATATACTGCACATTTGAGGATCAGCACGTCCTTTATCAATGTCAGTGTACGTTTGCAAACTAGTAGTCTCCTCCTCAGAAGGCCCTGCATTACAGATCACATCTTAAACTTGCCAGATTGACCCTCTTCGAAGGATGGGCCAAATGTGGGAAGTTCAAGTACCTTGATTTATCAACGTTTGATTCCCCCTTACTGGCACGAGCATGTTCCTGGTAATCTTAAGCTCAAAGGAAGATACTTCCTGCACCGTCTTTATCTCTAAAGATTCTTGCTGCACAACCTTAGCTGCTTCATGCGCTTTTTTCGAGTTACGTATTTTCTTGTGAGGCTCGGGGCTTGGAAAGTCCATTGCTGCAGCACAAATCGGTTCGGCAGGAGGCATGTTCTCGTCATTGTGTGTGTAAGAGTCGCTGCTTTGTGGAGATGAAGAACTTTCTTTGTTATCAGAAGGTCCTTTTAGCTTTGGAACGATTTCTTCCTTCACTTGAGTTCGTGGAACAGAAATTGAGCCACTTTCAGGCTCCTGTTTAGATCCTTCTCTTTTTAAAGGAAATAGAGCAGCTCCTTCGGCTTGTGCTTGTGCCAGAGCTGCTTGAGACGATGCAGCCTTCTTGGCTCCAACGACCTGCTGTAAAAACCGAATACAAACTTATACAGACATACGAGTCAAAAGAAAATAAATCTGCCGTATTTGCGTGCAGATTGAACTACCTAGAATTTGCATAAGTCAAAAGATTGAGAATATTGTTGCAATAGGCATCATCATAAAGAGAACAGAACGAAACAGAAGTTGAGAAACGGAAGGGAGTGCAAATTTAAAATGAGACTTACCTGGGGCTTAGAAGCAACATTTCGACTGTTTACTTGCTGATTCGTCAAATTGGCTAAGGCACGGCGTTTCTTAGCCTGAGGGGCTGCAGCGATGGCCCCTAAAACGGCAGTTGGATCTTCTGAAGCCGCCCGCTTCAAGGCTGCCCTAGTTTGCCTCACAGGCATTACAGCTCCGGATGGAGCTGTAACATTTCTCGCATTTGCACGGGTTCTTCTTTGAACCTGGCCAGCCATTTCTGGATCCGACTAAATCCCGTGCTTATTCAAGGGCTGCAACCCAAATGACGCAAAACCCTCTTGCCTCGATGCACTGCGCTTCCACATTCATCAGAAAACAGGGCTCATTCTCGATCGGAATGCAAATCAAAACAAGATCGATCTTTTGGGGTTGAAGCAACAGATTGGATGAGAAGAAATGGTTTTTGATGCAAACTTGTTGAGAACTGGATATAGGGAACCAAATGCGGAGAAAAAAAAGGACCCAAGAAGCAGAGGAGCAAGGGAGAAGATCCGGCGATGAGAGGAAAATAGGCAGATATTCAAGATTTGGGAGGCTCCGGCAAGCAGAAAGAGAAGGGGGAAGCATAGATCGGGCAGGCTGGGCGGGGAAGGGCCATTTTGAAATTTGAGTTAGGGCGGGCTCCCATTTTTATACGTACCTTTTTCTCTTTTATTTTGGTTGCCACCTCATCCTTGTCCATTTTCCCCCTTTCTCATTTTGACACGTAAGCCCCATACTTCCGTTGCTGTCTTTTCAAAGGTTGAATTTTGGCACCCAAATGTTTTCCCCCAATGTGCGTAGCCTAGACTTTCCTTCAAATATTATCTTTCTTCTTCCCAAATGCAAGTGCAGTATTTCTTGCAATCTTCAATGCATCCAAGTAGATTTTTGTATGCTCGTGGATGGGGGGTCTTGGCACCTGGCACCCCATTTTGGTGTTGCCAGTGGGGCCCCGCGGCCGCCGGTAGCTGGGAGCGGGTCAACGGCACCACCGGAATGGGGGACCCGGTGGCCAAGACCCCACATTCTCGAAATTGGGGAGCTATTGGCTATGGCGGAGGCCTCCGAGGCCGTTACCGGCCTTGCTTAGGCGCTTGCTGCAAAGCCGCTGAAAAAGAAGCACCATATCTTCGCTGATTTAGCATCTTTCTTGCAGAGCTAGGCGCCTTTCCCCTTCTTTCTTCGAGTTCTTCGCTATGTCGAAGGTTATGGTAGCACTTGGTTTTCAAGGCTTGCTTGTTTCTATTCCACTTCAATTTTTGCAAAGTCTGGCTTGGCCATAAGTTTATCTAGTTTCTATTCCCAGCATGCCATTCCTTCTGGCTGCTAACCTTTCTTTCTTAACCTCAATCCTTGTGTGTTTTTCTGGCCTTATTTCCCTGCATTGATCCACCCCTGCCGCATCTTTTGCTCTACTCTAGGAGCTTGGTATCCTCTGGATGTCCTCTGGCCGGCCATATAGCGAGCTAGACAGAGATAATGCCCCTGCCTAGTTGCGACAGGGCCCTCAGGCTCTTCAAAATCGCCCTCAAGCCCTACAAATCTGCCCACAAACCAGATCCTTGCAAATCAATCCAACAGTCGCTCTAGTTTGCTTGCTCCATCCAATTTTCTGTAGCCATAGCTTGCTTCTTTCCCCTTCTTTCTTCCAGTTCTTGCTTGCGGTTCTTTCTTATGGATCTTTCTTCCGGTTCTTTCTTAAGAATTTGCTTGCGGTTCTTTGCTTCCGGTTCTTGATTTCTTCGTTTCTTGCTTTCTTTGTTTCTAGCTCTGTTCTTCGTTTCTTGCTTTTTTCGGGTTCTTTCTTGCCCTGTTTCTAGACACAGGCAAAGGCTAAGAAACGGCCTGGGCTCATCCTTCCGCTTCCACACAGCCCAGGCAAAGGATATTTGCATGTCCTGTTTCTACGTCCGGCATGCCCTGTTTGCAAGCCCGGTTAATCTGAACTACCATGTTAAAAAAAGGGAAGGGGTGAAAAGCATTGTGTTAAGAGAAATAACCAGTTCAAGTGGTAACCCCGAATAGGATTAGCCAACTTCCATTCCGGAATGTTGGCAAAAGCTACGTGTCAACATGACATTAAGCTACAGGAAATAAGGGCGACCCAATTTCGAGAATGTGTTTGATCGTCTTACTCCATCACCAACAAAGGAAATTCAACTCTGTTATTCTAAGGAAGAGCTTCATTGATATGGTTGCTTCCCACTCAGATTGGAGGCTTTTGTGCTTGCATAAAGGAAAGGATGGCGATATTTCGTCTATTTTCAGCCCATTTTAAATCCAGTAATAGTCCTCCTTGTGGTCACCTGATTTTCAACAGCAATTTCATGGAGTTTGGAGATGGTCACCTGATTTCTAATGCCAGGATGAGGAGATTGCAGCTTCAACAATTAAGGAGCAGTGCCGAAATATCATCATCCCTTCCTTTATGTAAGGGAAAGGCCAAGAGCAGGCCATTTTGCCTAGCTTGGACCTGGCTCGCCCTAACGGGCTCACCAGGCCCTTACCAGACGAAATGGCCTGCTCTTGGCCTTTACCTATTACAAAATGATTCTGTTTTGGCCTTCACACTCAAAGGCTCTTCTTTTTTGTTTTGTTCTTTGCTCTTCTTTTTCTATAAGAATGTTCTAAGTATACTCCATTTTCATTTTCATGTCTTTGTAAGCCACCAATAGGCCAAAATCCCTTAGAGCACCGCTACAACTTTTTAGCACCACTATATCTAAGGTTTCTGGGGGCACCGCTTAGAGCACAGCTACAACTTTTTAACATTGTACAACACAATAAACACAACTTTTACTCAAATTAAAAAACTCAAGACAAGAAACAAAAGGGATTCTATAGCCCATGCTTGTAGAGCATTTTTGAGAAGGGGAAGAAAAATCGGCTTTACGAAAAATAGAGACAAACCTTCTTCTTGGTACATGTGTGCAGATACAAAACATATCAGAGCCTTCAATTACTAAAGCATTGTGGCTGCCAGACTCAAAAGACTTTCAAAGCCTCCTTGCAGGCAGAATTGCTCAAGTGGGCAAGGCCGCCCCAAGGGCCGCCTATATTACCGGTCCTAAATGCCTTGTTCAACATGGCGTTCCAGGAACGTTTCCCCACGTAGTGGACTACTAACAGGGTTGTTCCCATTTGTAAAGCAAGTCACACGCACTACCTGATGATATTACAGATCAAGTTTCAAATAGCAAACAACTTCACTCAATTCACAACTTACAAACTTAGAACATGAACTCAGAATTCAATGTTCAAATAACCAATAATGCAACACAAGCAATAGACTTAAGGTTTAAATTCAAAACCTTAGAACTTCACCCCAATGTTACTGTAAAAATGTTAATGATTAAAACACTGTAGCTCGCTCCGAGAACACAAGCCCTAATCACACGATTAGGCTCCAACTTGATTGGAGATGCCAAGACCACTTTCGAATGAATCCAACTCTTATCGAGCTTGGTTCTTATGCATTGATCCGGCCGTTTGGGCGAGGTTTCAATTAGCTAATTTTGTGTCTAAATTTTCAAATCGTTAGTGGCTCCAAAAGTCACTGTACACCTTGCCTTTTATAAATAGCAACAAGTCAAACTTTCAATGGTTTCCCAAACCATAGGAAAAAACTTCAAACTGTATAATAATCATGGTGCACGTCCCTTAACTGTTTTCTCTTAAGTACTTGCATTGTACCAGGGTTACTCAACTGCACTTTCTACCCCTGTGTTTTATAAGAGAACAACTGTGTGATGCCAGGTTAAGGAACAACTGTGTGATGACATATTCCCAACACTACCCATCCAATTACCAAGCAGTCACGGTCAGTTTAGTGTTTGCAAAACTGCTAGCCAGGGCAGAGGGAGTAGAGTGTGAGCCCTCATGCAAGCAGGGTTCTGGTCCCGTCACGTCACCCAAGCCCTCCATCATTCACTTACCAGGGGCAAAAATCTGGACGCGATACTCACCTACAAGTATTTGGGAGTAGAGTTCCCTTCTACAATGTGTGGGGACACTTCCACCCGGTTACGTGTGATGGCGAATTGGAGTGCTCTATGCAATGCAGAACAATATATAGTCACATCGCAGAGCTGTATGATTAGGGCCATCAGCTGCATCTGTTTAGAGTGTTGATCTGTATGGGGTCGAAGTCTAGAGCTCGATGGTGTCCCTTACTACATGGAATCACTTGGACCAGGTGCAAAAATCCTTCTTAGCACGGGCACTAGGAGTGAAATCAATGGTCTTATATCAAATTCTACTACATGAGACAGGTCTCTTGCCTCTTTAGAGAGCAGCCCTTGATCATCACATTGTCTACTTTCAGAAGGTAGTCAATGTGGACGAAGCTCGTCTCCCAAACCTGGCTTACACTATAGCAATGGAACCGCAGCACCTCAAGGCTTGCTGGAAGGAAAAGATAGCTCAGTGGCTAGCCATATGAAATGTAGACAGATGCAAACAGAAGCCAATCGCCATAACTTGTAGCAATACCTTGACGTTTGCTTCTTCGTCAAGCTTTGGGATGTCAGGGATATCAGAGCCCTTGAAGTGCTCAAGACAACACAATACCAGCACCACATAAACCCCACACTGGAACGGGGAGTGCAACGCTACCGGCGCACCCATCTGCCATGAAAAAATGCATAATTATTGCCTCGATTCACACAGGGCACGTCGTCTCCGAATTGAGATAGGCAGATGGATTGGGGAGCCATGCCAAGACAGGCTTTGTTAGTGCTGTCAGATTGGAGCCATTGAGAATGTGTTTTACACTCAGAGCTACATGGCGTATGATAAAATTAGGACACATTATGTTGAGTTGGTCAGGCCCGATTAGCCGCTCCATGTGATACTGGACACGGGTTCAGTATGATTGCTTGGATTATACCTTCAGGAGGCCATGGATATGCGCGCTCAGGTTATGTCCCCAGATACTCAATTAACATGTGTACATATTTCATGATGTATATTTATACATTTTATCAGCATTCTTCTTATTGCCACGATTTTTCCCTTGAAAACCCTTCAAGGTGAGGTTTTTTTTAATCTGGACAATAATATTGTCCTAATTTGTTGGTTCCCATAGGACAAATGGTCTCCATGGACGATAAAAATAATTCAATTCAATCCATCTTGATGGCATAACTCTTTTTATACTTGTTTGATATATTTTCCTTTGAGTTGCCTCGATGGTACATTTATGTGACCTTTGTGTATTCTATGATTTGATTTTTTGGAGACAATCAGCTAACCGAATGCAACAGATGTTGGGTCGTGCGTTCTAGGGCGGCATTGGCGGCCGCCCGACTAGCACAATTCATGGAGCGATTAGCCTTAGCATGCATGGCGGAGCTAAGGGGGGGAAGTGCATTTCATCTGAGTATAGTTTATGCATGTATTGCTAGGCATGAAGTCATGGGCGATGATAGAATCATCTTAATGTTACTTATGCCATGAACCAGTGCATGCAGACATCACTGAAGGTCATGAAGGTTTAAACATAAAGTCACGAATGATGATGGGATCATCTTAATTTCCTTATGCCATGATTCGGTGTATGAAGTCATGATTATAAATTATGAAGGGATAGACATGAGATCATCGACGATTATGGAATCATCTTTATCATCCCTTATGCCATGATTGAGTGCATGTAGGTAGAAGTAGTCTAGAGCTATTAGTTCGACTCAAGTAGGTTAAGTGGGAGAGGGGGGGGGGGGGCTTAGAAACCACATAATAGATTAGTATAGGGAATTACTAACATGGTGTGTGCCTCTGCAGGCCAATCTTTAGGAGTATCGGAAAATGATAGGAGCACCACGAGGAGCGTACGACTCTAGTTAAAATGTTTTGTGTAAACATTATGCGATAGTGTGAATAAGGAGAAGGAGAAGGAGAAGACATTATCTAAAATTGCAATTGCATTGTTGTTAATAATTGTAATAAGGCTTATCTCAGTTGCCTCAAATTATGTTAAATCTTGATAAATGTTGTCTTAATTGGAAGTTATCACATTAAACCTTGTCTTCGCAAGTATGAATGTTAAATAAATATATTGTAAAGTTGATGCATCAGTGAAGGTGGGGAGACACGTGATGCTGAGGACAACATCAAGGTGGGTGGAGAATGTGTCTGGAGCACCAGCCAGCAGCTAATATTGCTTGGACGGCCTCCCGCCGAATTGAGGAGTCGCCGATGGGGAATCTCCCAATCCTGTACGATGGGAATATCGTAGAGGCCCTGATAAATGTGAAGGGTGGAGGACTTGACTAGGGATGATGAGCCAAAAGAGGAGAAGCTCACTGAGCAATTTTTATCTGAAAGTAAATGCTAAGAACAACATATTGATAAAGGATGATGCTGCAGTTTTTCTTCACAATGGCATGTCATTTGTAGATTATTTATGAGAGACCTTTGTCTAGCTTAAAAATTTGTTGTCTAGCATCTGCTATAAGCCACAATGTGCCTGGTAACAAGCAGACTGAAGCAATTTTTGACCGAAAATCACAACAGACGGACATCTACAACATGTAAGCCGATAATAGGAAAAAATTCCATTGACATGCTATTTTATATTTTCTAAATCATTTTCCATGTCACCTTTTTTGTACCTTTTCCGCGTTCGCTATCGTAGAGCACCAAAGCACCAAAGCTTTGGCAATGGCGGTCTCTGTACTCATTGAGGCGTTTGACCTCTTGGCATGCTTTTTGAGATCATGCTAGTTGGCAATAGGTGTCTGGCAGTTGCATTCGTGAAATGGAGTAATTATGGCATTTGCATGACTATTTTCTTGTTTCTCAAGTTGATTTCGTGTTTGTTGGTGCTTTTAATTTGTTTTTATACATTTTTTTTTAAGACTCGTGAGTTGGAGGCATGGCCATACCCACCGCCCATAGCAGATCCCCTTGCACTTCTTTCATGCTTGCTACTATAGGAGGAGGCCACAAGAGGACCTCTATACCCACTTCTTCGCAAGAACTACTCCAGAGTCAGGGCCCACAAAGATCCCTCCGCGTATGCTGCTCCTGCAATATGCATGGGGTCCTGGAAGAGCCTAGTCCACCATAGCGGGAGGACAACACACTACCCACATGAAGAACATGGACTTGCTACTTTAGATGACCGCCTGAGGGTCGGCCTGGGTGTCCCCAGTAGCCAAATGCTCGCATGTCCACAAAATCCAGAAATAATAACACCGCTATGAACGATGCAAAACTAGGTTCTAGCCCTTTGCTAGATACCCGAGGAGCAAGGAGCAAGAACACCCATCTGTCACAGCTCAAGGCTACTACTAAAAGAAGCGGGATTCATATCTCCTGCTGCCAGCTAGGCGACTGGTTGCAGAGGTCCATTAGAAGTTTAAAAGTGAAGGAACAAGGATATAACAAGATTAACTAGAAGAGGGCCTCTGCCTACCCCCAGAAAACCAGAACTTTCACGTCAGCCCAATACAGACGCATATCCAAATTAATGGCATTTTTTGTGTTTTTGAAGGCACTTGCATACTATTCATAAATATAACCACTCTATTGCAAGTAGAAAATACACCAATTTAATTTGAATTTCTAGAACTCAGTAATAATCTTACTTCTGTATGATAGAGGATTATGTTTTCAAAATATAACTTATTTGATGAAAGACAAGAAAAAAGAAAAGTAGATTCATGTTGAACAAGAGAAGCCATGCTTCAATTCCATGTGTACCTAACTAAACAAGAATTAGATTTTAAGATAAGTCAAGTAAATTCCCACAGTACTTCAGCCCGTATGCTAAATAGAAAAGCAGCCGATGCTTTGGTTACAAAGAAACTCTTTGATTCCAATGATCTCAAAATCATACTCCTCCAGGAATTCCATCCATCTCCTTTGCCTCAAATTGAGGTGTGGTTGCGTGAAAATA
>JAANSK020262172.1:0-12268 GCA_011763485.2 Isoetes engelmannii | reverse complement strand
GTAAAAAATTGAACCATTGAAATAAATCCCCCCAGACCCCCCAGTTGTTTATGGTGATATTCGTACAGGGCGTCCAGTGGTTGGCGAGGACTCCCAAATGCATACACACGTAGGCATACACTTTAGACATCAAAATCTTTGATTTAATGGCGTATTTGTAACTCACAGTTAACTAAAACTTACAAAAAAACGAATCGTGCTTAATGACGGCCAGGATTGCCCAAAACCGACATCCAACGGTCCGAGCCAACCGGTGGATGCCCTGTACGAATATCACCATAAACAACTGCCTCATAACAATCAGTTGAAGATATCTTTACCCTGGATTGTTGTCCTCCGGTATCACCATATGGGATCCCCGCCTCTGGGATCCCACAAACAACTGCGCAGTTAAAGGCTTACTGTGCAGTTTTGGATCAATTTTCGGCCTGATTGGAGCTCTCTTATTGCAGTGGTGCTTGCTGTGCTTCCGCCTTTGCTCCTACCTATGCCTCTGATCCAGCCCATGTTATCTAATAACACAACAATCGCCTATCTGTGCCTCTGATCTAGCCCATGTCATCTGATTCCAAAACAATCGCCTGATAGCCAAAGAACATTGGGCACTCTTTCTTATAGAAGAATGTCAGGTTTGGGTCAATTGTGAACCTTCGAGCATTTAGATATATGTTATTACAAAACATGTGCCCACAAGTGCGCGTGCGTGGAATGGTGACTTGGTTATATCATTAATAGGTTTCTAGCTTTGCCTACGTAAACAACGGCAGAAAGTTTTCGACTTTAATATTCAAATGTAAGGCAAGTTACATTTTTCTAAAGTGATATCACAATAATAGCAACATTACACGCTTTTCTCATTCCTACCAAAAACATTAACAGGCTCCGAACTTATGCCTAGCAATGTTGCGCACCGTTACTAGTATAGTTCTAATAATATCCTCCTAGAGAGAATAGAAACTAGAAAGAGAGAGAAACTAGAGAGAGAATAGAAAGATAAACTAGAGAGACAATGCATAGAGAGAGAGAGACTAGAGAGAGAATAACAACAGAGAGAAACTAGAGAGAGAATAGAGAGAGAAACTAGAGAGGAAAAGCAGCAAGGTAGAGAAACTAGAGAAAAGAGAGAGAGAAACTAGAGAAAAAATAGAGAGAGATGAACTAGAGAGAGGAACTAGACAAAGAGAGAAACTAGAGAGAGAATAGAGAGAGAAACTAGATAGAGGAACTAGAGAGAGATTGTCACCGGATACTCATTTTGTTCTTTTAGAATGGAAAGTCGCAATGGTGGACATATGATATAGTTCTAATAATATCCTCCTAGCGAGAATAGAAAATAGAAAGGGAGAGAAATTAGAGAAAGATAAACTAGAGTGAGAATACATAGAGAAATAGAGAGACTAGAGAGAGAATAACATTAGAGAGAGAAACTAAAGAGAGAAACTAGAGAGAGAATAGAGAGAAAAACTAGAGAGAAAAAACAGCAAGATAAAGAAATTAGAGAGAGAATAGAGAGAGAGAGACTACAGAGAGAGAAACTAGACAGAGATGGACTAGAGAGGAACTAGACAGAGAGAGAAACTAGAGAGAGAATAAAAAGAGAGAAACTAGAGAGAGAAATCAGAGAGAGAGAATACATAGAGAGGGAGAGACTAGAGAGAGAATAGAGAGAGACTAGAGAGAGAATAAAAAGAGAGAAACTAAAGAGAGAAACTAGAGAGAGAATACATAGAAAGAGATTAGAGAGAGAACCTAGAGAGAGTTAGTGAGAGAGACTAGAAAGAGAATAAAGAGAGAGAGAAAAGTGAGAAGTTAGAGAGAAAAATTAGCTAGCTAGAGAAACTAGAGAGAGAGAGAAGAGAGAGAGCGAGAGAGAAACTAAAGAAAAAGAGAAACTAGAGGAAAAAATCAACTAGATAGAGTAACTAAAGAGAGAATACAGAGAGAGAGAGAAACTATAGAAACAATAAAGAGCGATGAGCTAGAGAAAAACTAAAGAGAGAATAAAGAGAGAGAAACTAGAGAGAAAATACATATAAAGAGACTAGAGAGAGAATAGAGAGAGAGAGAAACTAGAGACAAAAATTAGAGAGTGAAACTAAAGAGAGAGAATCCGGAGAGAGAGAAACTAGAGAAAAAGAGAAACTAGAGAGAGAATGATAAGCTTAGTTTTGCTTAGTTTTTTTGTTACATTGTATTGTATATGTATGTTGTTGGTTTTGCCCATGGCATTTTGGGGGCAATTCGTAGTGCTTTGCACCGTTGTTTTTTTGTTCTTTTACTTTTATTGCATGTCCTTGGGACGCTGCCTTTGTGGTGCGACATTAAAATATTCTTCCTTCCTTCCTTCCTTCCTAAGAACTATTTTGTCTTCTTGCTCGCCGTGGTTACCCTAATAACTATTTTGTCTTCTTGCTCGCCTCCCTATGCTTGAATATTGGTGCGTAAGTAATAGTACCTAGGTTGTTTGACAAATAAATGTGGAGCTCGTGTTCAACACATGTAGAGTACCCATTGATGCGGAATTTGCCTTACAATAGATTTGACAAGTCAGTATATGCCATTTGTATAGTTTCTTAGTTTATAAAATTGCTTCCAAAATAAGGAACAAAGGACAAAGGACATACATATTCCACCACTCACTTGTTGATTGTCATTGTCCAAAGCTCCACTAACATGCTCTTAGCACTAAGAAGTATGACAAAGAAAGCTAGTATTCTCATTTTTTAAACTTGCTTAAGTATAGCAAAAGTGGGCATCTTGATGAACTTTCAATTAAACGATGACACATGGAATGTGTCCTTTATAAAATATAGTTGGAATGTTGATAAATTGATCATGGACTTCTTTTTAGTAAGAATTACACAATTATCCTCATCTCGTTTTACCAGCCATGCCACAAACAGGAGTGAGAATTGCTCCATCATCTTCTCCTCTTGAACAAGTTTTAACTAATATTATTGGAGGATCAGAGGAGGGGATTGGATACGAAGAATCCACAAAAAATCAGATCTATATTCCAGAGGCAAATGCCCTTAGAATTTTTGTTCTACAAATTCTTTGAATTATTTGGAATAAACGTTATATATCTATATTTAAGAAGAAGGGATATACAAATGTTATATATCTATATATTTCTTATTATTATTATTATTATTATTATTTTCTTTTTCTTTTTTTTTCCAGAAGAAGGGATGGCGTAAAGTGGCTGCTTTTATTGGTCCAGGATTTCTCATATGCATAGCTTACATAGACCCAGGAAATTGTAAGTAACAACGAGTAAATATTTGATATTTATGTTTTTTCAAATCATTGCACAATTTGATCTTCTTATTTGTAGTCCAATCTGATTTAAGAGCTGGAGCAAACTATAGGTTTGAGGTAAATGAAAAAAAAAGGAGTATTCTTAACACCGTTGAGTAATAATATTAATACTGATTAAGCTACTTTTATATGAATAGTTGTTATGGGTGATTCTATTGTCTTCATGTTCAGCGTTGATAATTCAATCTCTATCTGCAAAGCTTGGAGTAGTGACAAGTGCGTAAATCCTTTTGACTAATTGATGTCAGATTGCATGGTTATCCATCAAAATTTTTGATATTTTAATCGTATAGGAAAACATCTAGCGGAGCATTGTAGAGATGAATACTCAAAGAAAATAACCATCATATTATGGTTATTGGCAGAAGTGGCTATAGTTGCAAGTGACATTCCTGAAGGTACAAATAACTAAGAGAAATTTGACATTTTTACATAAACCATTCAAGCCAATGTCCAATTTAGGTTTTGATAAGGATGAGGAGATCCAACTTCTAACGTCCACATAAGACCAAATTGATCTATATATCAAATTGTGTAGTTTCAAGGGAGAATGGGAGGGAGGAAGAGGGAAGGAAGGTGCATTTGTTATGTCAAAGATAGAGGAGAAATATATAGTATAGGGAAAGGGGAGAAGAATGCGAGACCTTTTACACCATGCATTCTTTGATAACATCTTCTTTAGATCTTAATGTGTATTAATATAGTCATATTACTTATGGTTCTTTATATGTTGAAGTCATAGGCACTGCATTCGCCCTCAACATTCTCTTCAAAATTCCAATATGGGGAGGTGTCCTTGTAACAGGATGTAGTACCCTTCTTTTACTTGCCTTACAGCAATACGGGGTTAGTAAGTCCAGACCTTATAGAAAATTATATAGATTCAACTTATACTCAAGTGAAATGTTAATCTAATTCTACCATGGACAGGTGAGAAAACTCGAATTTATCATAGGTTTATTTGTGGCAATTATGGCTATATGTTTCTTCATTGAGCTGGCTATTGTAAAACCAGACACAATAGGAGTATTGAGGGGCTTATTTGTGCCCAGTTTACAAGGCCATGGAGCTACGGGAATTGCAATTTCCCTACTAGGAGCCATGATTATGCCGTACTCTTCTGACTCAAACATTACTTTGGGATACAAAACTTTAATCCTAATCATATATTTTTCTTCAGACATAATCTTTTTCTACATTCTGCACTGGTATTGACAAGGAAGGTACAACCGACAACAAATGCCATAAAGGTATGTCTTGTTTTCTTATTTAACTTAGGTTGGATACCAGTTGCATTATAATATTGAGAAAATAGCTTTGGCAACTTTACTCTTAGTGTAGTACCATACTTCCTGTACCGTATTGCATACAATACTTATGCAATGTACAACATGGGGTAACATATGCTAGCCATTTTAACGTACGAAAAGTACGTTAAAAGTTATTGTTTAAAGCATGCATACAGTATGGTACCATAAAGTACGTACAATACGTATTTTAACCCAAAAAGAATTTTATTTTAAATTTTTTCTGGAGAATGAGCATAAAATACATGTACTGGATATATAAAGTACATATTGTAACTGTAGCATACGTACCATGCACGCACATTAAACAACAGACCAAAAAGAGTTTTCTTTTTCCATTTTTTGCACAAATTGAATAAGTACCGACATAAGTAGCTTAACTCGTAGTATACATGTACGTAACCTACGCTGCTCTTACTACTAATGTTGTTTACTTTTTTTCTCTTTGTAGAGGTCCTTCCTTCCTTCTATTCTTGGAATTTTAATTCGTGTGATGTTTTAACTCTCAGTAGTAATGACTGTTATGCATTGTTTTATATGGCAGTTGTAATGTTGTCTATTTTATGGACCGTTAATGGTCTTCTTGGATGTTAGCTTCCAGTTCAATTTAATTTTCTAACGTTTACTGGGATTGATTTGTTTCGCCAGGATGCTTGTTGGTACAACAATGTTGAAAGTGCATGCGCACTTTTTTTGGCCTTTTTGATTAATGTTTCTATCATATCAGTGAGTGGAAGCATGTGCAATGATAGAGAAATATCCCTTCAAAATAAGGCCAACTGTGCAGATTTGGATCTGAACAAAGCATCATTTCTATTACAAGTGAGATTATCATTCTTGTACATCTCTATATAGCTCATTTGATGAAGTTTAAGCATTTACATTGTATAGAATGTGCTGGGAAAATGGAGTAAAGTGGTGTTTGGAATAGCTCTTCTAGCTTCTGGCCAAAGCTCTACTATAACTGGGACATTTGCTGGCCAATATGTCATGCAGGTATAAAATACAAGGTCAACTTATTAGTTATTAACTATACAGTATTTAATGGAGATGTTATATATAGGGGTTCTTGAACTTGAGATTCAAAGCATGGATAACAAATCTAATCACGCGATCTGTTGCAATTCTTCCAAGTCTAATTGCTGCACTTATTGGAGGGTCTTCTGGAGCAGGACAACTAATAATCATCTCATCTGTAAGTTTGAAAATGAAATTTGTGCATTTCAATATACAAAATTACTTAGGAAGCGTGTTATTGCAGATGATTCTAGCTTTCCAACTACCTTTCACACTGGTTCCTCTACTTAAATTCACTAGCAGCAATGTGAAAATGGGGCCTCATGTGAATTCAAAGTTTGTGAGTATCTAAACATCTTTAGATAATTGTTCTTGTTGTTGTTGTTATTATGAACTATTATTTACTTTTATTATAATTGTTGGTATTATTATTAGCCGTCCTTCTCCTTTGTTAACATTATCCTTTTTGTGATAGGTAATGTTCAGTACATGGATAATTGGTTGTGCGATCCTTGGAATCAACATATATTTCTTGACAACTGCATTTGCCAAATGGATCATTCATGGGAACCTTACTAAAGGAAGCAAAATAGCCATGGGAATTTTTGGCTTTACGGGAATTACAATATATTTGATAGCAATAATATGTCTTGCATTTAGAGCAGAGAGGAGGGATGAGGAGACACAGATGATCTCACTAGAGAATGGACTTAATAGACAATTTGATGAAGCATGTAGCTGATATATCTATGTAATTATTAGATTTACTTTCTTGACCATGTACTATTACTGCGGCTAAAAATGTGTTGATATGGGTGACGTGAACATAGATGGTATATAAAAACAACATCTTTTTTTCTTATTCAATTCAACTGAACAACTCTCCCTTGGTTGATCCCTTGTTTTATTTGTCTTAACCCTTCTGTATCTACAAAAGCCAATATATAGCTCTATATGTATATCAACCAGTAACTTACTCAACCATACTTATGCATGCCACCACTTCCAATGCACTGGCTACAATTAGGCATTGTTGGGTTGGTATAGGAGATCATATATCATATAGGAAGTGATATACACACATGCACGTGTGGAGGAGATATGCATGTATGCATTGTGGTGTGTGCTATCCATCACTACATTATCTCAACTGAGAGAGAGAACATAGATGGCATATGAGAGGAGATATTGTCTTGAGTTACCTATGGAGATTATGATTCTTTGTGTTGTGCCTTTGTAGATCGGATATGAGCCTTGGCCATTAGGTTTTTTTTTTTTTTTTTTTAATCTTTGTTGCAAGGTTTGGGGCTCGGCTCTAGCAATTTGGCGACCGCGGTGCTCGACAGACCATTGTTTGGAAATGATTTTCATTGATAAAGGAATTGTTACCATTTGTATTGGTGATCGTCGGTAAAGAACAACACTATTTAGCAAGGAACAATTTCTTTGTGTGAAGGCGATTTTTGCCGTAATGATTTGTGGTTTTAAAATTTGATAAGAGGATAATAGTTTTATGCCCAAATGAGTAGGAAAGATATATTGCCAAAATCAATCATAACAAGAAGAAGTCCGGTGACTCAAAATTTTGGCTCAAAATTGCATCAAGATTCAATTTCGCTTTCAGATTTGAGAGTAGATCTGAGATTTAATTTGAGATTGTGATTCCATTTACCAGTCTAGAAGGTAATCCAATTTCATTTTTTTGCAAGGAGATTCAATTCGTTCTTACAATTTCAATAACCTCAAGAAGAGGCAAATATGGCTGTATTACCACCAATCAGGTGTGGGGTTTTCACACAATGGGCATTCCAAAGTTTTATAATCTGATAGATCAGGATCCTTTAAAACATACTGTGAAGTTTGAGAGGCGTTGCCAGTAATGTAAGTTAATGGCCGGTGATTATTTTCTCTAGTTTTGAAGTTCTTTGCAAGATTTAATGGAAGAATGGGCACAAAGCCAGCCAGCTACCATTACATATCAGGAATTGAAGGAAGCATTGATTAGTAATTATCAAGAATTCCATGGTAAGGATAGGACTATAGAAAGGTGGAGCAATTTCACATGGAAGGAGGATGAATCAATAAGGGAGTACTACCAGCGGTATATTACGGTTCTCAAGGTCGTTGTTCATTAGAAGATTGCAAGCAGTAATGAAATGGATATCCAATAGTATGTAAAGGGGTTGAAACGAGTTATTGCTCATAAGCTAAAGGCAAAACAAGCTACATCTTTATCGAAGGCACAAAAATATGCGCTCAAGGTGGAAAATAAGCTGGGATACATTCATGAAGTTGATGTTCTAGGGCATAAACAAACATAGGATATTGCAGCCAGGGTTTCTAAGCTTACAATTGGTGAGAAATAAAGAGAGGTTTAGTTTACTTCTTGCAAGTATTGTGGATCTATTGGGCATTCTAAAACCACATTTATGCTAATGGCCTGGGTTCAGGCAGACCAACTGAGTAGATTCACTACAAGTAGTGATCTTTTGAGCTCAAAAGATCTGCCTAAGAAGGCTGTTATACGGGAATTTTAGGAAACAATTGAAGAAAAGATGGCAACAATTCAATTGAATCAAGAAACTTATGAACAATGATCAAACTTAGAATATTGAACACTTTATTGAAGGTAATGAAAGTAGTTTATTCATAATCTGCTCAATTGAAATAAACTCATATCCGAACATCGTACATAAGATGGGAACAAATACAGTTCGAGTCCAAGACTACAGAACTGGATCAAAACAGGGCTGTCGGCAACTAAGAGTGCATGAGAAAGACTCCAGATAATATGCCGATCTGCAACATGTCGCCTTATGATGCAGCATAATCTGTATGAAAGAATCTTGTATTTTGGCAGATCTGAACCTCTCTCTAACTGTCATGATGGCAGATCTGTACTTGATATCTTCTGCCCGTGGGAATGATCGTGACTTTTGCCATTGCTACTTCCGTGTGAGGAGGAAATGGGTGATAAGGGTCGAGGAAAAAGAGAGAAAATGGTTTATAACGGTAAGACAACTCTCACCGTGTGCAAAACAGGCTTATGAGAATCTCGTAAGTGCCATTTGCACTAGCTGAGAGTCGTGGGTCCAAAATGTTATATAAGTTATCAATTTTAGTGTTTGAACTACATAAAACAAGCTTAATTAATTATTTTAAGCTAGATTTGACTAGTTATTTATTATTTCTAGATACATCTAGCCTAAAATAGGTAGACGACTCTCACCTTGTGCCAAACGGGCCTATGAGAATCCTGTAAGTGCCATTCATGCTAGCTGAGAGTCGTGGGGTTCTAGCTCAATAAATTTTCTAACGGTTAGAAATTTTTTTCCCCAACTTGACGTGCATCAACGCTCCCAAATGACTCCTAACGCCATCTCCATCACCCTAGAGCTCTCGCTCTGGAGGGAACGGGAAGAAAAGAACGAAAGAGAGAAAGAAAACCCTTATATAGCTGGTATACGTGTCGCAGAATGTTTGGTTCCTGGTTTCCACGTAATAAAAATGTTAATGTTACTTTACCTAACATTCTTATATATTGAAAATAGAGGCAGCCTGAAGATTGTGGTATTGCATGTGTCTGCTCCTACGAAAATAAGAATTGTACCGCCTTCATAAATAGAGTGGAGAGATTATAAAAAGTATTGGCGATGAAGAACCACATGTGGAAGAAAACAAGATATACCTAGATTTGCGCAATTTCATAGTATGGCTAAATACCAGTGACATAAAATAGGTCGAAGGACAGATAGAGCTCCAACCCATAAAATAAAGTAGGTGGATTCGAATCATCTACCATTGTTCTTCATATCAAATTAACAACCAATAGAGATCCAGTTTGAAGCCACCCCTTGTGTACCTCAACTTTGACCAAACAGAACAGAGAAGCTCAAGTCATCTAAACTGGAAACTCTGGTTCATCATTGCAACAGAATTTAGCTCGAGTAAGGTAACGAACTAGGGAACACCCTAAGGATGGTTTTTTTTGAAACTGGAGACCTGCGAATTTCTTGCACGGTGTAGCTTGTCCTTAGACTCATCTGTTTCCCTAAAAACCCAAACCAAGAAGGAGGCGACCTCAACACAAATAGATCCTACAACACAAATCAAAGCTGATGGGAACATGAAATGAGAAAATCATGTTCAAAGCCTGAGCGTTGAGAAATGCTGATAAATTAAATCTCGTTTATGTTCTAAAACTCAGCTCTTCAAGTTGAGGTCTTTAAAGGAACATGACAGACTGTGCTATGGCCCCTAGAAAGCCTCCCAGTTTGACGATCATGGGAAACTGCCCTAAGTTATAATTTCAAAGTGCTCATGGGAACTGGGCCTTAAGTGTTGGATTCGCCACCGACGCCTGAAGTTGGTTGCTTTTGTCATCTTGCAGCTTTGCGTGCTCGAATTTTCTCAAATTTTCTTGGTGCAAAGATAGTGAGTCAAGACCATGTGGCTATGGTATTTGAGGTTGGACAAGTTCATGTGAATTCACCTAAACCTAGAAATAGAATAAAATATAATTAAACAAATAGAATAGAATAGAAGTTGGTTGCTTTTGTCATTTTGCAGCTTTGTGTGCTCGGATTTTCTCAAATTTTCTTGGTGGAATGATAGTGAGTTATGACCGTGTGGCTATGGTATTTGAGGTTGGACAAGTTCATGAGAATTCACCTAGACCTAGAAATAGAATAAAAACAATAGAATAGAATAGGAGTGGCCATGTTTAGAAGAAGAACAACAAGAGAATTCATCTAGACCTAGAAATAGAATAAAAACAATAGAATAGAATAGGAGTGGGCATGTTTAGAAGAAGAAGAACAAGAAGAGTTTTTAACGTCACCCAGTAGGCAACATCCAATTGGACATGTAACCACACACCACACTACATTACTCGGTTGGGGTTACACACGAGACCTCGTGTTGCTGGGGCTAGTGTATTAGCTTTACACCAACGCCCAAGAGCAATGACCCACATTCCTATGGGTCAAGGACCTTATCTTTTCAAGCTTTATTTAACAAGAACATTCTCGTTTGGTCCTTGTGTAGCCGATCAGATTTTAATTACAATTTGGCTATGGAGCAGCATTTGATCCCTCCAGTTCCGGCCATAGTTGGAGCTCCATATTGCTGGCCTCATCCTCTTGAACTCCTTCTATCCAAAAAGTTCCTTCGCCATGGCGGATACGACGTTAAAGACATCTCCGGCAATCTCTGGTTCTCCGTTGAAGGCAAAATCTTTAGCTTTCATCCTACCAGAATCATTCTTGACAGATCCGGCATGCCTCTTCTCTGCCTCCGAGCCAAGGTATTCATATTTCGTTCTTTTCGCTTTTTCTTGTTCTGTTTTTCACTTTTACCCTAATTTAACTCGCCGTCCAGGATATTGGAAGCATTTAATATGTTTATAATACTACCAGAATCATTCTTGACAGATCCGGCATGCCATTGTAGCTAAATATGTGTTCTTTAAATCATGCTGTCCCTGCAGAAACAAGTTCTGATGGTCTTTTTACTTTGTTGCCCTAATTTTTTAAGCAGTTTCCTGAAGTAATCTTTTAAGCAAAGATCTTGATCGTATTGCATTTTTGTCTGGAAGGGGATGGATCCCAAAAACTATTTATTGTAAAATCACATTCTCTGTTTCATATACGGCTGGCATTAGATGTTATTTTGGTACACAATGGAGAAGAACAAAATCCTCCTCTGCTCCATGTCAAGGGCTCATACTTTGACAGAAATTACAGCGTGTTCTATGGTGATCAGCCCATTGCTTGGGTGAGTTCTTTGTTTGGTTTTCGATTCTTTTTGGCAAATTAGCATCAGATTTCTGATTGGATCTAAATTTTTGTCTTTAACGCAAAGAAAGAGATTACAGCAGCTGGAATTTTCCTGGATGCTGATACTTATACAGTCACTATTCAACCTGGCATTGATTCTGCAATGATATTGGCTATCATAATTATTATTATGAAATGCATCGCCAAATCCAAAGTGATCCTTGATTGTGTATATCTACACCTATACGAATTTGAATTAGATGTATATATCTCGAGCATTGTAGACAATTGAGCTCGAGCTCAGGGAAGACCTTTTAGGGAAGATGTATATGACCTCTGACGTTACTAGTAATCATCCAAATGTCACTAGATATACCGTAGAAGGGTTGTAGGTTGTGCGAGTAAACTTCTAGCAGCAAAATACCTACAAAAGTGAAGCAATAGAGATAGATAGATCATGAAAATGAGAACAAGTGTGCTAACATTCAGCATGCCAATGCAGATTTACGCGACAAGACCAACGATCTAATAGCCTCCACAATTATACGTAGGAAAGTGAAAATTACAATCAATTATGGCCATTAAAGACAGAGTCTATACAAGTAGCTAGGACAGAAACACCCCTACTATAAGTTAGCTTGTATAGACAATGATAGTGGGGCTAATATTGTGTGTAACTATTGTCGCATGCCCATAATATGTATGTCGTTTCCTTGACAAGAGTTGCATTATAAGATTTCTTTCTCTACATGATAAAATTTGCATGTTTTTTGAAGCCAAAAGACAATTGTCCCAAATATAATAATCTTATAGGTATTGCTTTGATGTGTATGTTTGAGGATCACA
>JAANSK020262161.1:0-12272 GCA_011763485.2 Isoetes engelmannii | reverse complement strand
TAATTTGTTTTGTTTGTTCTGTTTAAGGACTTCGGTCCATGCTCTGGTTAAGGACTTCGGTCCCTCTTTGTACTGTGCTGTCGCATGTCCTCTGGATGCTGCCTTTGTGGCGCGACGTTAAAATATCCTTCCTTCCTTCCTTATTTATGCGATTCCGATGACCCGTGCCTGTTACGGAGCTTGCACAAAAGTGTGGCACTCTAGAGCAAGATATCACAAACTTTTGTCACAGGTCTGAATCCCCATTGTGTAATGATGTTGTCAACTTCTCCCCATTTGCTCGAAATTTTTTTAATCAATATCTAGAAAGGTTTTGTTCATCGTCCTTTTTCGAGATATACCCAGTTCCAGTCCCGTTTTCACAATCACCGAAGCACCAATCTCAATACTTTCAAACTGTTCAAATTTGATGTTATCCTTTTGTAAGAATGGTACATTTCTTTGAAGTCCTCTTTTGGACATCCTTCTCCATCTCTCAATACCCCATCTCCTATAAGTATCATAAAGAACAAGCCCTCTTCCTCAACTTGGATTACAATTTGAAGAACTTGGGTTACAATTTGAAGATGAATCCGTGAAGGCGTCCTCCTCATATCACTCAAACTCGTCAAGCTCCGGATCCATTGGTGCAAGCATGGAGTCAAGCGCAAGACAAAAGGTTCAGAGAATGCTCAAAAGAAAAAAAAATCAAGGTCGGTGGAAACCCTTCCGATTTTCCAAAACTTGTGGAAACCCTTCCTATTTTCCAAGGAAGGGGAAAATCGGAAGGGTTTCCATATAAAATTTAAATATAAATTTTGAATTCTAGGAAGACGTGAGGTTTAATGGAGGGCGGCCATATCCGGACGTATGGACGCGTGCGTATATTTTAAATATCTTTTTTTTTCATGGAAACCCTACCAGTCTTCCTTGAAACCCTTTCGGTTTTCAAAAAAGGAAACCCTACCGGTTTTCCTTGGAACCCTGCCAATTTTCCATCGAAACCTTACCAGGTTTCCTGCCAATTTTCCATGGAAACCCTACCAGGTTTCCAATATTGACGTGCCCAGAAATCTTTGCCCATAGGTTATGAATCAGGCTGCCGTATGTTATGACGCTGGGAGTGGGAGCTGCGGCATGCAAATCTTCGCCCATGCTCCTGGAGTTGCGCCTCCTAGCTCCAGCGCAATCACAGAGTTAGGTAGGATTTATTTTGCTTTACTTTTTATCTGTTTTCTTTCTCAGGGCGAGATTCCACTTGCAGAGACAGAATCTTGACCGTTTTGACAAACTGCCTTCAGTTGAAGGGAACAAAGGGCTGGATTCCACCATCGGCATTTTGGTTAAGCATAACCAATCAAGAGCAGTGGTTGTGCCCTTGGAAGCACATTCACGTCGGACATTCCATAGCAGAAGACGGGTGCTTGCAAAACCCTGTTAACTCGTTTTTAAATCATGCAATCTTTTTTCTGATGTTTTCTGTGTATGTTTTGCAGAATCCTTCGCCATAATATTGTCTCAGGAACCCAACTCATCTATGCTTTAACCGTCATTCTAAAATATGGGACCCCGATGGAAAAGCAAGGCGGCTATGCGGAAGGCTTTGGAAGATCCCATGTCCAAATTGTATGAAGAAATGCGAGCTTGGAAAGATGCACCTTTAAAGGCGGTACTAGTGGATAAGGGATCCATTGTGGAATTGACCGCTGAAAAATCCTCCATTTTAGACCGTGCAAGCTTTGGCCTGCCTATAATTGATACGCCCTTTAATGATCAAGGTTTGTCCGAATTTATCTCTTGGCGCTGGCTTTTTTCCTCTTAATATCAGGCTGAACTATATTAAATGTTTCGTTTTTTTGTCAAGGTTGTACAACAGAACGAGAAGAAGAGGCTGGTCTGAGAATTCTTCAACTATCTCTGGAGGAGACCTATTATCTCAGCAATGAATTGGGTTGTCTAGACATTTATCAGAGAAATTTGGATGTAAGTCAGTTTTCTTGTGGTTTATTTGTATTTAATAAAAATCATGGGTTGCAATATCATAGACGAGAACAGTTCATTAGGTGAGAACAGTTGATTAGGCATAAAGGAATTTATTCACTCATTATCAATAGTCAATGGTGCTGTGGATAGATCACAGCAGGTTTGCTGTGATCTTATTGTATTATTATGAGGCACAGCATGCATCTTTATATTCTTAGATTGATAATGCAAACTGGCTATTCCTATGCTCATGCTGACATTGTGGTTCAGCAATATTCAAGAAAGACCAATGTTGTTAAAATCTGCAATCGAGACTGGATTTTATTCATGTACAACTCTGGAATAATAAGCGCCACATCAAAAATGTACTGCCAGTTCAATGTAAACTAGGGGCTCCTTAAAGTTGTGTTTAATGAGGAGCCTGTTATGGCATCGGTCCATCTGCTATATGATACTTAAGACTTTACTGCAAAGCTCATTATGTGCAAGAGATGCAAGGAAGGCAATTTGTCATCTTGTCACATGTGTATGATATTTCAAGATTTGGAGTATAAAAAATGTATTCAATCTATCTAATGCTGCAAACAGGGCTATGCGAAACTCACAGGTCAGAGTGCTTGGATGGTCATGCAAACATTGAATGATCATTTTGTGGAGCATTACAAAGCATATTCCCACTTGAGATTAAAAGGCTGGGTTCTGTTATCTGGTCCTCAATATGGAGCAGATTTCATGGCTTACCGGCATCATCCAGCACTGGTTCATTCAGAGTACGTTCATTCAGAATACGTTTTGTCACAACTTTGAAAGACTTGAGTCTCTAATAGGTTTGTTATATTCTTGACAGATATGCAGTAGTGGTGATGCTAGAAGGGGCTTCACCATTACAAATTAGTCGTTGGACTGAGGTTCAAAGAATGAATCGTCTATGTGCTACTGTTGCAAAGGTATAGTTCTCTTTTGGTTTTATATTATGTTATGTGCTCGACCTTTCAATTCTCAAAACTTTTGAAAATACAACTTGGACATTCTTCATTCTGAAGTGTTATCATAGCATTCAATGTTTAGTAGAGGGTCTTGGCGTCCTTATTAACTTGCAATCAAATTATTTTGGAAAGTTTATCCTCCAAGGAATTAAAAGAATGTGGAAATTTGTTTTAGCTAATGTGTTTATATTTTAATGTATTGTTTCTTTTAACGTAGACATTATTGCTTCTATACATCACTCCTAAGGGAAATACGAGCTTATCAAGTCCAAGATGCTTGGAGGATTATACAGTGAGCGAAGTGGAGGTCCGGCGTTGGATAGCAGAGAAGCATCGTGACAATCAATCGATTCAGTGATATCAGCAGCCTTACAATTCCTGTGATTTTGAGCAAGCTATGAGGGGCATATGAAATTAACATAGTCCGAGAGGTCTACTTTTTGTCTCTTAAATCTGTTGGGAGAAGAAATAGTCTTTGCGGAAGGACATCGATGTCATCTGTGAAGAAGAAAAATCTACTTCTGTTTTGCTCTTTTAAGTCGTTAATTAAACGAGCATCTGATTTTGCCATAAATTATATTGTATTATGGATGGCTTTCCAGATTACGTTTGCTATTGCTTTTTACAAAAAAAAAATTTGGAAAAAAATATTTTGATGGAAAATAGGGGGGTTTTTCATTGGTTTTCTAAGTGCCAAATCAACCATTAGCCAAAGCAACCATTAATATCCTTGAATTATTTGATGTCTATGAACCGTTTTAACCTAAAAGCTAGAAAGCTAAACCGATCAGAGGAGCTGCGACAGCCAACAAGGGCGGTGGTAGTTAGCTTTCTTGCTAGCTCTCTGGTCAAGCATAGCTCTGTTTAGGAGGCCATGGAACTAGGATTCGGCTGCTATCGATCTTTCGACGTTTTGAACAAAGGCATTCAACATTCAGATACTTTTTTGAAAATCCATGTTCATGCCGAAATCCCCTTCAATCCGTTCTTGTTCCTGCCGAAAACACATAATTTCTTCTTCCTGCCTTCAATTACTGTTGTTCTTAGGAAACCAGATAAAAGCACTGATTCGTGGGCAGGGCTTCTTATCCAGTGATTTTTCCAGCCTGGAGTCCCGGTGATTCTTCCAACGATTCTTTTAGCACAAAGTTCTTGAAGCCCAGCCCTGCGGAGGTTTTTCTCACAAGTCAGGGTATGTCAAATAGATCTTCAACTGAGGTTTTTTAAAAAATGAGAACAATAGTCCAAATTTTGGAGCTATGGAATGGACGAAGATTAAATAATCTTTCCTTATATTGTTGCCTACCGGATTTATTAAATGGGAACATATGAAACTCATGTTGATCATTCGCATATTGTTTTGAACAGGGCTTTTAGCCAAAAGCCCCTTCAACTAGATTTTCAGTCGGAATCATCTTCAATCCCTTCCCTTTTGATTTGGAGCAGGCTTTGGCTTCGAGTATATTCGACAAATATTCTAGTATATTCGAGAGATATTCGAGGAATATTCCTTTTTCTAACGGGAACTAAAGTGGAAACTTGGGAACTCTGGACCCTCGAGAACTAGTTCTAGAACGGGAACTAAGTTCGGAACTTAGTTCCCGATAACCATGCTTTTAAGACCACCAGAATCATGGCAGAAGAAAATTAAATATCTTGGTTATGCATTATAGAAACACTTGATACATCTAGCTGGCTTTGTGCATATGGCTCCTTTAGGGTTGACAGATGGGTTCTTCCCTTCTTAGCTTTCACAATGTTTAGTGGTTTTCAACCTTTCAACCTTATTGATTGTTTCCGATTATAGTTATAATGTGTCAATTATTATTTTCAATTTGCTGATTTATTTGATGATATATTGAATTACATTCTTGAAAATTATGGATATAATATTTCCAATGTTTCCTATCTCGTACCATATGTGTAAGCATTAAACAACACTGGAAAGTCTTCTTTTCAGACATAAGTTCATGATGTTCAAATTGCATAAAAAACACGGCATTTCCCAAAAACACAAAATACAAAGAAAAAAAGAAAATTTAAATCTTTGTTTTGGTATGTTAATGACTCAAATTATATTGCTCTTTAAGTCAGTACAGTAAACAAGTATTCAATTAGCAGGCTTGCCTAAGGGGAGATGCAACAATTGCTGTAATTCAGGCTTGCTTAAAGGGAGATGCAACAATTGCTATAATTCTAGCTTGTCTACGTGTGTGTCCATTGGATCTTCATAATTTTAAATCTAGATAAGAAAATTAGAAAATTGTAGAAATACCTCTCGTCTTTCCGTGTCTTTGGCGCAATTCGTTTGTCAATATCGGACTCCGTTTTCTTGTTTTACTCCATCTTACAAAGGACGCATTCCAAGCATTAGTAGGAAGGGCTAGGGATCATGAAAAACATGCATTAGTAGGAAGGGCTAGGGATCTTGAAAAATAGGTACTGTAATTCCTTGCTACTAAGATTATATGCTTAGGGTCAGGGATCTTGAAAAATAGGTACTGTAATTCCCTGCTACTAAGATTATATGCTTACTGTAATTCCCTGCTACTAAGATTATATGCTTATGTTTACTTCTGCATGATTTTTTGCCTCGGCTCTTCAACTACACAAGTGCTGGATACTGTTCTAGTTTGTGGGCATGATAGAACTATGTTATTATTATGTTGAAGGAATGAGCATACATCTTGTGGTATCAAGAATCCCTATTAATTCTGTATCATTCATCTAGTTTTTATGGTTAGAAACCTTGCCTCTTACTAGGCATCTGCAGTTTCAACGTTCTGCTTTAGCTTCAAAGTTGACATGTTGCAGCACGTTTCAAAGTTGAAACATCTTTCACTTTAGGTTCCTCACCATTTTGTTAATGCAAAAACAGTGGGTTATTTGAGGATCCAGACTGAGACAAGACATGTGCAATAAAGTTGACTTTTTTTTTGGAAATTGTCATGCTATGCTCAAATATCTTTGTTGTGTTGATAGGGCTAGATTTAAATATGCAGTAATGTGATAGGCTGAGATTTCTAACTTTGCTACTCTCAGCGTGGTGCTACACCATATCCCACAATTACTTCCATAACTAAATACCACACAACCAAATGCATATGAGTATATTGAATCATAAGCATAGATGACCAATTTTTTCACTGAAAGGGAATGAAAAGGATAATTGTATCTCTGTTGTACCGCATTAGACTGGACTCTCATAGCAGTGTAAACTTATTTCTGCTTGTAATGAATGGCAATGATGAAAATATGCATTGTGATTGAGGACTACCTTTGATGTTTTTGGCTTCCTTTGGTTCTGCCACTGGTTTAATGTAAGAGGAAAGATATAGACAAAGGTTTGCTATGGATGCTGGAGCTTACTCAAAATAATCATGAACGTGTAAATTTTTCTTGTTGTCTGTATAATCCACTTGATGCATCAGTGCTCCAGCTTGAACATATGCTTGTGTACAGGTACAAGTACAACAGATGTTGATCTGTCTTAATTGCACCTGTCTTTGAAGCAATTAGAGTTTAATCAATACTATGCCATTATCTGGAGAATGAACTTAAATGATGTAGAAGTTGTATTACCAATTTCTAAAGAAACTAGACATTCTAAAAGTCTGCAATCATATGCGACATGCGCAGAGGGAGCCATTGTAGAACCACTTGTTTATCTTTCGAATCATTTGTAGGCAAAGCCAACTTCTTATTTGACATCATAGAATATATCATGTAGAGAATTTGTCATGTGAGGTCTTTTTTCTTAGCATAGAATTGAATACCAAATCTATTTGCAATCACATCATCTATTTCCTATTAGCTTCACCACACGAAGACCCCAAAACTTGGGACGGTGGTATAACTACGGATGCAAAACCCTGGAATTCTTTGAAGAAATTTAGAGAGAAAGTAATGGGGGGTCAAGAAAGCTCAGCTTGCAAAAGACCACCCAGAGAACACCAGAGAATCGAGGATATTGTACAGCCTCTGCATGTCGTGGCGTTAGAGGTGGTTAAAGATAGGGCCTGTAGAAATAGACAAAACCTGAAACAGGAGGACATAAATTATGCTAATAAAACTATATCTTGGATTTCTTTGCAACCTTGTAGGGAGCAAGAATCAAACATTGATACAAACTTTGCTAACATACCCGGATGTTCTATTCAACCTTCTAGGAAGTAAGAATCATGTATCAAGCATGAAAGTTATTGTGAGTAAAGAAAAGGTATACATCAGCTGACATTGGATTGAAAATGAATGCGTCCACAAGATGAAATGATACTTGAGAGTTAGAGTTTACTTCACAATCTGAAGACAGCATCTTCGAGCAGGAAATGTTTGCCTATTTTGCTGAGATAAATGGTTATCGACTACATGTGGTGGGTATTATGACTTTGGCAAACCCAAGAAGCTACAAAAAACAGATGAATGAAAATGGCTTGTCCTGTCTTGTATATGTACAAGCGTGCCAGATGATATAGTAGACTCTTTCAACTTTGCAAACCTACCAACTTCCTGCATTCAATGAAAAGAACAAGGAGGCTCGAGCTAATTATATGGCTCATCTTTTATATGTTCAAGCATACTAGAAGATGTAGTAGACTTTTCCAGAGGTTGTTATTTCATCAGCAGTCTGAAAATCAAATATGGTTAGTTAGTATACGCTCTTCCCTAGTAATGTCCTGCTTCTAATTATAACATCTCAAAACAGGCTGTTCATTTCATCCTTACAGGTTTTGATGGCCTTCTGAAAATGTTGGTATTAATTGTAGCATATCGATACAAATTGCTCGTTTAAGCTCTGCAAGTATTGATAAATTCTGAGCATTAACTATAAAATGTTAGGTACTATTTGGAGTATTATTTGGTGATGATTAGAATATGCCTTCTTCTATGACAGATGTATCATGGCACTAAGATCACATTTATCATATGCTCCCAAGAAGCCAGAGATGCGTCATTATTCAAAGGGATTACATAAGCATTATCTGTCCATCATCTAGTGCGAACATTCTAAGCATTAACTAAATTTGTGTCTTACATGCATAAATGTGCAAAATTAAAGGACCTTCACAAGGTAAGTGCCTACACAAACTTACAGTTATTCATGAATTTCAAGATGTTATAAAACTACAGAACCTCCTCATTGAACGTACAGAAAGTGTGGAACCTTGGAACGAGCACGTAAATTGTTTGGCATTATGACCAATAGGAATTGGTGTCATGGAAAATCCAACTTAAGACAAGACTCCTTGCAGATAATATTTAATTGTTCTCTACTGTCAATATCAATACTCCAAACCTTCTTGCCGATATAGCAGATTATGATCTAAAATGCATTGGCCTTCACAAAAAGATTCAAATAATTAATTTCAGTGGAGCATCAACATCCAGAAGGCAAACAACAGAAGGAAAGGTCCTACATATAAAAAAATTAAGAGAAGGCATTTGTCTTAAATTCCAAATGTTGAATGCATAAAGTTGAACATATTTGAGGAATCCATCGATGAGCCTGCATCCCTGATTCTAAGCACAAGGATTGAAGGTGATCTTTTAGTTTGTTCAGGACACGGTTCAATCATTACACACCTTTAAGTTCCTGCTCTAAACCATAGATAGATATATGGAAGATCCTTGAACTTATCATCATGGAATTTGTAGAGATGGGCTTGTTTAGAGCAAAAGATCAGGCTGCCTTAAAGCAGAAGAATGGTACTACATTCTACTCATATATTATGCATTTACAGTTACACGAAGAAGTGAACTTCCTGCTGTGTATTGCAGTCATGGGAATGAGCATAGTAAACGAGATGTAAACTGGGCACATTGAATAAATGAGAGGCAGAATATTTTGTATTTTCATTGTCTATGCATAGCTTATTATTTACTATGTCTATCTCACTATAGGCTTTGCAGTCAACACACCTCATCCATATATTTTTCTTGAGATGATGATAAGCAAGTGAAATGTTGGGAATTAAGCAAGTTCTCTTTTCCTAGCTTAAAAGTTCCAAAAGACATGTGGCAACATCACTTGACATGTCATGGGACCAATAGGCCAATACACTTGACACCTCACATGCCTAGTCACCATAAGAGCTCATTTTTTATGCAAACTCAATTTTCCCTAATTTGTGCCCCAAGCGCTTTCCAAGTTGTCCTGCCCCAAGCGTCCTCCTCTATCAGATCTAGCGGAGGCTGCCGTGAAATTTGTTGTGGTCTTCTTTTGATGGAAAAGGGATTGGTTAAGGGCAAGAGTGTCAATCTGTGGCCAGGCGAGGGGACTTCTTCTGCTTTGATTCATGAGCAAGGATTCATGGCCTTCCCAGGTAATCCGCATCTAAATCTTTCGAATATAATCTGGCAGGAAAGTTCTTTCATTTTTTCCCAATTCCTACTGGCGGAAGTACAGATAGCTCTGGTACTATTTGTTTCCTTGCAGATTGAAAACCATCTTTATAGAATCTGGATAAATGCTACAATTTATATTTTTAAACCGGGCTGTGGAGAGTAGTCTGGTTGGTTGTGGCTTGTTCTAAGTTCGATCAGCTTATGATAATCGTAGAAGGATTTAATGATGCTTTTATCCTATTCTGATTCTTAAGTTTATCAAGTTGTTGGATACTTTTAGAGTCAGAGTTGATTATTGGGAGGTGACAACTCCATTGGAATAGAGTGGCAGTCTATTTTATGTAAATCTGCCTTCTTGCTGGATGTCCTAAATATTTTTGGGATCTCTTGTTTACTTAGCAAATTATGCTATTGGATCAGAAATTATATAAAATCATGTGGCGGGAGACACTTGATTTTACTGAATGAAGCTTTATGTTAGAGGGCTGACGAGGATCACAGAGGCTTCTCCAACAATGCATCATGTTCTGGATCGTATTCTTTGTGGTCTAGTTGTTGGCTGGGCTTGTTTATAGTGGTTCCTATTCATGGCGAGCTAGGAGATTTGCACAGTCTTTGTGTGATATGGACAACATCATCTGCATAATTCTTCCTGGCCAATATGTTTTTTCTGTTCCTGCTGATTGCTCAGGAATTGCTAAGTAAATTGGAGATTTTTCTTGGGCTTAATCTATATCTGGCCGCAAAGGGTAACAGGGATTGTCATGGCGATGTGATCACCTTGGATTTTTTGCAGGAAAGACAAGAGTTATTCCTCTAGTACCTATCTTTGGGAGAAGAAGGTGACTTTTCCCTGTAGTAGCCTAAAGCTGGGGAAGATGTTGAGCAGCTCTTTTTCAAGTACTTGACTTTTACAGTTTGATTTTATTGTTGTAGCAGTTCCTTTTTTTCCCTGATTCTTCTGGGTTTTTATTGTGCTGGAATATTTCCAATGTGATTCATGTGGAATCATGTATGTGCTGTAATTTTCATATCATATGAATACATATACACTGCCTTAACCTCAAAAAAAAAAAAAAAAAAAACAAAGTTGTCCTGCCATGTGTCCTCACCACATTTGACACCTATAAACTTGGGACATACTAATTAAAGGTGAGGAAAATCAAGGAAACTACAAGTGTTTTTCCAAAAATTTGAGCTAGCCTATCTTATAGTCTGGAAAAAATTACAGGTTTGGCATTTGAAAATTTCAGTTTGGACTAAGTTTGATCTACAAATCTTCATTCTTGGTAAGCATGCTATGTTATAAAAAATGGTAAAAGTAGTCTATTCTACCCTAGACTACATCCTACCTATCGTATCCTGCCACCTATCATACACCTCGTCCACCCATCCACCGCCACGAGTCACTCCGTGTGTGTGGGTCGGCAATGGGCCGGGTCCCATGTGGAGTGCATGTTAGCACAAATTAATGCTTTTGCTGTGGTTCTATATTTATATCTTGACTATTTTTTCTTGCTCGACGACTGTGGGATATTGCGCACCTGGCCCAAGGCAAGTTAGGGTATATATAAAATTTTATTTGTTAGGTACCTTGAGAGTACATTTCAGAGGAGTACATAATTGTATTTTGAAGCATCTAAAGACTTTATTGAAATTAATTCCCTCATGATTGAGATCAATATTGGAAGTGGTATGTCCCAATTTATGTATACCCTAGTGTGCTTTGACCCACATGTCTTTTATAAACCCTAAACAACATGACAACTTGAAAACCACCAATTTATCCTACTTGCAGCCATGATCTTGTATTAAACACATCAGAACAAAGTCCTTGATGTTCCAAAAAGTTGATTGAAACGAAAAACTAACAAAACGATCATTTTCAGTATAAACAAGTCAAAACAGGGGGTTATTTGGGAGGAAACGGCTCCAGATGAATTTTGGAAGGTCTCAACGCGAAGTAGCGATCTTGGAGCATCAGCTGTAATCGAAATTAGTCTTGTAAAGCTACTAATAACTTCCTGGCCTTGAAAGCATTACATTTCTTGAGCATTCAAGCAAGATATCATCTCTTTCTGACTGACTGTTATCATGTATTACTGTGGCCGTTTGTACGAGATCATTATGTGACTATGTTTAATGCAAAATCGACCTTTCTATGAACCTATGAATCTTTGAATAGTAAAACAGCTCAAAGGAATAACCCTGCATACATTGGTAGTTGAAATAAGAAGAATTGCATCTCTTAGTGAAGACTAGATATAGTATGCATATAAACCACTTTGCAAGGAAAGAGCATTAGCATAATAAGCCCCAACAAAAAAATCTTAAACTATAAAGCATCCTTTGAGCATTACACTGCAAATCAGATACCAAAAAAAAAAATAAAAAAAAATAGCATTTAAATCTTGGAATTTGAGTATAGTATGTTTTGACAGTACGTTAAAAAGCTCAAAGGGATAATCATGCATATGTTGGTAGGTGAAATAGGGAGAATTGCACCTCTTGTTTAGACTAGACGTAGTATGCATATAAACCACTTTGCAAAAAAAGAACATTAGCATAGAATCTGTCGAGTAGGGCTGACCACTTTTTGGCCCAGCCAGAGATTGGAATAACTCTTAGACCCTTTGCAATTTCTTGACTGGCCTTGGCAAGAACAATATTTAGATCTGAATCTAGCTTTTTGAAGTTGCCTGGCCCAAAAACTCGTTAAGCTTGGCTTATTGCATAGATTCTGGCAAGGCTACTAAATTTTGCTGTAGGGATTCTGTTTCATAGGTTGCAGACTTCAACTCCCTTTTCTCACATGCATGTTGATAACCCCAAGTGATCTGGAGGTCCTGACATTGTTGGTATCACTTGCCAACACCTACAGCCACTGATGTTGAGGTTTGGGAAGAATGTTGTTTTTTATTACAGTCTGATGGTTTCTTCAGTTACTGTGTTAATTGAATTCTTGTTTTATTTTTGCCA
>JAANSK020262160.1:0-22006 GCA_011763485.2 Isoetes engelmannii | reverse complement strand
CTTGTGCATGCGCTGAACCTCCACCCGCTGAAGCCAGAAGACAAACGCATCCATCAGGCCCGAGCGCCAGGCGCCCATGCGCTCAGGGAAGGCGGCGCTCAGGGAAGACGCTCAGGGTAGTCCGTAAACAGAACCACTGAACAAGTAACAGAAGGACCGAAGTCCCGGTGCAGCAAACATCAAACCATATGGTGGCAGCACAATTAACTTTTTTACCAACTTATAGGTTGTACAAGAAATATAGCGCGGCGGTTCTTTGGTTTAGGTTCCCTTGGTGTTAAAATCATTTGAAGTGAATAAGAATTCAAATACTGCTAATGCAGGATAGCATAATGCTTATGCCTTTTTGTTAAATTGCACAATTCGTAGTTTAACAATATACAGATAGATTTCTAATTTTAGTTTTATTTCTTCATGTGGTATTCATCTTTGCAATAAGTTATATCTGTGTCGATAAGTTATATCCCTATTGAGGTACCAAAAGCATTCCAAACGGTGAATTAAATGACTTTACCTCTGGATCTAAATCTCTCAGCAGTCTTGATAAGTTATATCTGTGAGCGTTTTATTTTGGTCGAAGGGTCAGCCTTGCTTAAAGCATATTCTACCTGTATCGGGTAAAATAGGCAATGATGGCTACAATGGAGACGGAAATTTATCCCCAAAGCACCTCCAACTCTGTTTGTAAATTCAACTGAATCTTATTCAAATGATGCAGGTCGGAAGTTTTTCATGGTATCGCAAAACTGAATGATGTGAGCATTCATGTGAACCTACAGTGCAAGCGGATTTTTCTATACATTAAAGGAGGAAATACCTCGTTAACCATCACAGAAAATGGCTTCAGAGATTCACCTTGCACAGCAGGAAAGAGTGGTCTCTAAAACACTGAATTGGCTAGGCAAGATTGTGTGCAGTGGCTATATATTACTCTGAAGCCATGACTACTACACTGCTTCAGCCTGCAAAGTCGTAACCCAGGAAAATATCTTAACTCAAACACAGAGCACAGCAAGCATCATATGAAAGCATAGAACTTGGAGGCTGAATCGCATACTTGTCAAATCTCCCAAGAAAAGAAGGAAAGCGCAAAACTGCAACCCAGGCAAACCGAAAACAAGTATCAGGACTTGATTAAGAAAATAAATGAAGGAAAGCAAAAAAAAAACGGATTAGGGTAGCCCAAAAGACTGGGCATCAAAATAATCTTCAATCCAAAAAAATCTCAGCGAATGACAGAAACGTAAATTTTTACCTCTTAAAGATGAAGTCGGATCCATATATTCATGGAAGAAAGAAACCTAGGGGCTTGGAAACGCCGTCTGAGGAGCTGCCGGACGAAATCCATCTGATGACAAAATTACCGTAGCTATAAACTGGGGATAAAGCCCCAAAAATCTAGGTTCAAAGAGGTCGGCCTGCATATGCACATCTATGCGTTGTCGGAAAAGGACTACCAAAAGCGAGATGTTGGGGAGAAACAGAACGGCTTAGAATACCTGAGACGATGTAAAATCCAGGCATAGAGCAGGGACAATGAAAAAATTGAAGCTTAAAATAGAGAAAGAGCGAAATCGAAGCATGGAGCAGGGGCAGTAGCTATGGCCTCGAAAGCCATGACTTATCTCCTAATTAGCCAAAGACATCATGGCCGTCAATCCTAATCTAACTTGCTGATGTGGATTTTTTTCCCAGCTCCATGTCATCATTTTTTGATACCACATCAGATGCTGACATGGATTTTCTTCCCAGCTCCATGTCATCATTTCTTGATGCCACATCAGACAAAAACAACCTACATATTTTTATATGAAGGTGATATATATACAAGAATTTAGCGACGGTGAAGCCGGCGCCCTATGCACCATAAGGAGTCAAAACCCAAAGATGAGCTTCAATGAAATAATGTTTGATCATATGCTAAACTAAGCTAAAATAGTAACGGGTGCACAGTGTTGTTACTCGTTACGGAAGCATTAATGTAGGTCCTCTTAGCACTCTTGCATCACTCTGATATATTAGGTTTATGAAGAACTCTTGTTTTTTCTACAAAGACATGTAACCATATTTCTGGTCAATCCCCTTTGCTCTACTTATCATTTCCTCCACATAGATGTACATTGTCACTTGTCAACTGTCGAACTGTTTTAAGCTTCATTAGAGAAATTGGGCATGCACACTATGGTGGCAATATGACACTGTAGAATGGGGCAATGCGTGCATGCCCCCTTTACCGGAGAAGATGATCCGGGACGGAGGACTTGTGTAATCTTGTATATTTTATACATCTCATTGCAATACACACTTTCTCACCATTGGCCAATGAATACATTCAAATACAAAAAGGTACTCTTTCCATAGTTACGAAACACTGCCATGGGAAATGCAACGGGACCCTAAATTTCAGAACACAGAAACGGCAACAGAACACGGGAACGGATAACACGGGAATAATCTCTAAAATAATTTAAATTTAAAAATAAATAAGGAAAATATAGCAAAATTCAAAAAAATATAGATGCATATATATTGAGAAAAATAAAAGGTTACAACCGCTGAGAATAGTGAAATATAGTCAAATTGAAGAGTGAAATTCAAATATACTCGCTAAATGATAATATAAGCCGGAATTCAAATAAAACAAACCGATCAAAGTGCACCATAATCGCCACCGTGCGAAGCTAAAATAGAGGAAGACGAATTCTCCTTCATATGGTGGGATTAAGTATGCATCACCATTATCCAAAAGTGGCTCACCTTCATTTTTATAATCCTCCAATTGAACAAATTCTTCATCGTCCTCCATGTCTTCATCATCATTCAGGGGCTCTACTAATTCATAAATTAGGATGCTTTCTTTTTTGGCAAAACCAGTGTAACCTTCTTTCTCAATAGTCCTATGGCTTTGCAAGAGTTTTAGATTAGCACTTACAAATACAAGGTCCGATGTTCTCGAAGGTAACAACCTAACTTTTCTCTTACTTGCCACATGCTTAAACACACTAAAAAGGCGCTCAACGGGAGATGAACTAGCCCCTTGGCTAAGTACTCTTACAGCAAGCCTTTGTAATTCTTTTGTCTCGGACCCATAATCCTCCCACCAAAGAGTAGAACCAATAAGATACTTGTCAACTTGTGAATCATGTGTACCAAATCAACCCCTCTTATTGCGAAAGTGATGGAGTTGATCTCTAATTGCTCTTTTCTCTTCATGTGTAGAAACCATTCTTTCAAGAACCATGTCCCAATCACGCCCCATATATCTATCGGTTCCTTGAGACCCCATTTGAAATTCTGGATCTAATACATATGCTATTGATTGAAGGCGCGAATGATATTTGTTTCATCTTCATGCGCAAAGATCTTTGATTCCTTTGAATAACATGCCATCCTTTTCAATCTTGCCAATATGCTCCACCATCTTAGCCATACCCTTGTATACTTTCCCAATGCATGGAGCATTGCCATCAACAAGCCTCATCATCAATACAATTGGCTCAACAACTTCCAAAAGATGTGCCACCTGTTTCCAAAACTCATCATCCATAACAATATTGTAAAAACATATACCTGCTTGAGTAGTTGCAAATTTGGAGCCTTGATAATCACCACAAACAAACAAGACCTTCAATGACCATCACAATTCTTGCATTCTTTCAAGCATGATGAAGTTGTAGCCAAACCTTGTCTCAGAATACTTTAGTAACACCTTGCCGTTGTGATTCTCACTAGTTAGCTTCTGAAAAATAGTTTGTAATAGAGAGCGGCCATTAACAAATGTGACAATAGATTTCCCTTGACTAATCACATTTGCATTCTCAGCAATACTACCAATATCCTTCAACAAATTATTTAAGCAATGAACCATACAAGGTGTGAAGAAAATATGTGGATACTCTTTTTCAATGTTACTTCCCGTATTTCTATTTGTATTCTCACCATCAACCACAATTTGGACCACATTTTCAGGACCAACAAAGTCAATGCTCTCCTTCCACACTCTTAGAAGATTTGTTCCACTCTTTCCTTCTTTTCCAAGATCATGAGACATTAGAAAGTATGCCTTACCTCTACAATAGGCCATCGCACCATGAATATGCCGCCCTCTCCTATCCATCCAACCATCGAAGATCAAAGAGACTCCCCATTTCTTCCATTCCAAGCGGATGTCCCCAAGAAGACCTTCCAAACCTTCCTTCTCTCAAACTAAATTCTTTGTGCGAAGCTCATCAAATGTTGGAGGCTCATAGTTGGGCCCGCAACTTGCTACCTTGTTTATCATGACCTTGAAGAAAGGTGAATGTACATTAAATGCAATATGATCAAGGTAAAACCACCTGGAGATAGCTCGATCCACCTCTTCCTTCTTCATGGGATCTAAAATTTTCTTGATGTCTTGTTGTTTCTTCGGCTTTGGTGGGAAAAAAGAACGGACACCACCAGTCTGAGCACCATCACAATCATCCATGGGTGGCGGGATACCATAATCTCCATGCTCCTCGGGACCAATGCCAATGTTAGCTGCTGCTATGGCCGCTTCCTTCCTATACTGCCTTGCATTAGACATTGCATCTAATTGCTTTGCAAAATTTTTTAGTTGTTGCCTCTTTTCATCCGATATCCCCATACAAAGTACAATTTGATGCCCGGACTCCCTAGTCAAATGAGTACGAGGTCTATCAACATCATAGGTTCTACTAGTAGAGCAATACTTACATGCCCATTGCTTGAAAGACCCTAATTTCCCCTTCCCCAATACATTCACTTCGTTCCACCAATCCGAAGGAGAAGGCCCCGACCGTTTCTTCCTTGAATGCGACTCTTCTCCACCTTCTTCCATAATTATTGAACCTAATAAAGGCATATTTGATATTAATGTAATACTTAAATGGACAGTTTAATTATGAGTTTCCTTGAATCCGGTATTAAAAGACTTTTATAATGCTTTCAAAGACTAAACAATGCTTGAAAGCTATGCTCGAAATACTAATAACAATGCTTGAAAAGACATTTGTTTGAACAATGCTTGAAAGCTACATAAAAGACTATTTAATGCTAAATTTTGAAAGCTATAGAATAAAAAAGGCTATTTTAATGTCTGAAACCGTGAAAGAATAAGAACTCGTTGAAATGACATTTTGTTTGCTTAAAAAATGTCGATAGCGAAGTTTGCCATACGTTTGTTTGTGCGCAGAGAATCAGCTCAGCCACAAAATAGTGTTGTCAGTCGTGACAATGCATCTGGTGCCTGAAGTTCTGAACCGTGGGCCAGATAATACTTGGTACCTTGGGCAAAATAGCTGTGGACAACCGTGGGCCTAATAAATACCTGCGACCAACACCGAAAACACCGGATATGGAAGAAACGGGAGGGCGGAACATCAAGACCAACGCCGGAAACACCGGATATGGCAGAAACGGGAGGGCGGAACAACAAAAAGTCGATATGGTGTGCGCCACAGCAAGCGGAACAGACAGAACAGAGAGAGCGGGAAAAAAAAGTGCAGGTGAAAAAAGCGCAACGCCAAAAAATGCGACTAAAATCGCCTCTGGAATGGATTACAGTTGCATGTTTCATTGCAGAACACAGACCGTTGCAGTTCACAACACGGCATGGTCAAAGCGAACCACAGTCGTGTTTTGTATCAGGTAAAAAAAGCGCAACGTTGTCGTGTTGGCAACAGATTTAGGGAAAAATGTGTTGCAATCGTTGTACACAGCCGAAACGGCCGTGATTCGTAACTATGACTCTTTCACAAGTCTTTCTTTGCATTTAATGTATAGACCTTGCTAAAGTTGAATTTGCACCCTTCTTTAAAAATCCTTGCACACACATGTATCTTTTCTTGGATGTGGACATGACCATGTGCTTTGGTATCTTTTCATGAATGTGGACATGGGCTTTGGTACGTCTGATACACTCTAAGCCATTTTTAAGCCAAATTTATATATTATCTTAATATTGGTACCACGTGAGTTTTTACGGGAAATACACGGTAGTACATGACTGCCACCGAATCGGTACCTTTCCAAGGTCAATTAATGTTTTACACCTGGGAGGTAACCTATTTGCTTGCGGGAAGAATTAGGGAAGAACAATGTTATGGCTAGTTTATCCTCTTAGGTTGTTCTTCTTAGGTTGTTCATTCAACCGAGCTTGCTTTCCTTGCTTTTTATGTGTAGCAATGGCAGGTTAGAGGCAACATGTGCGTTGATATTTACCTTCATCTCGGTAGAGAATAATCTATAAAGAAACGGCGTCATGGCTAGTTTGTTGGTTTCCATCTGACCACATGTAATGGCTTTGTCATTTGTAATGTTTAAGGAGCATGGACCAGGAAGAGAAATGGTTCTAATATATCTTGGCCTCACTCATACATCTGAAAGCAACAAATCGTGGTATAATGTGTCAGAGTCACGACACTCTTATAAAGAATAAACACATAGTGAAACGCTTTTGTGCAATTATCCTCATGAGTCATGGATGTTTGTCCATTGCCTGTACATTGGCCTCCTTGGCTCTCAACAGAAGCATCATGGAAACTAATTAACTCATGCTCAGGCTCAGGCTCAGGCTCAGGCTCAGACTGTCATCATCAACCTGCACACTTCACTCTAAACTTAATTAAAACTAAACTTTATCACGAAGACTCTTACAAACGCAGGCTGCTGCATGCAAGTGCTTGATTAAATGTAAATGTAAGTGCTTTTAGCACTCACCACATTGTACCTTGGAAACTCATTTCTTGAACTAAAGCCGCCTTCCTATGTTCAGCCCAGCCCAGGGGGTGCCCTTGATCAAGCGTGGAGGGTCCCAAGCGGGGTGACCCAAGTGGAACCCCATACTCCCTCTAAAAAACATTTTCCTGGGTGACCCAAGTGGACCCCATACTCCCTCTGAAAAACATTTTCCTAAGGTAATATAGGTGGACCCCATACACCCTTTGAAAAACATTTTCCTAAGGTAATATAACATTTAACCCCTTTATTAAGTGGACCCCATACTCCCTCTGAAAAACATTTTCGTAAGGTAATATAACCTTTAACCCCTTTATTAACCTTATACTAACAATATCTACTTAAAACATAATTTTCCATTGACTATTATCTGCCCAAATTGGGCGGCCCGTGTCACGCCGCGCCTATGGGGGTGCCCTTGGTTAAGCGTGGGGGGTCCCAAGCGGGGTGATCCAAGTGGACTCCCCGAGCATCAAAAGAATTACATTTAGCATCAACAATTACATTTATATTCTTTAGTATTAACAAAGTTACACTTTATTCTTTATTATCAACCAAAGTTACCTTAGCATCTACAAGTTACATTTATTCTTTAGTATCGACAAGGTTACACTTTATTCTTTACTATCAACCAAAGTTAACTTTAGCATCTACAAGTTACATTTATTCTTTAGTATCAAAGTTACACTTAATATCAACAAGTTACATTTTTTTTGCCTTGGTTATAGCAAAGTTGGGCGACCCATGTCACGCCGCGCCCGGGGGGGGGGGGGGGGTGCCCTTGATCAAGCTTGGGGGGTCCCAAGCGGGGTGATCGAAGTGAACTCCCCTAGCATCAATTTTTAACCTAACATTTTTTTTGTACGCTATCCTTTACCTTTAGTAATACAATATTTTATGTACCCCACCAAAAAAATAAGGTGCTGACACACTGTGGGTTGCCTTTTCAACTGTATTCTCCATTTTGCTTCTTTAATAAATCTATACCTACCGTGTAAATCCCTGCTTCTTTACTATTTTTGTTGCAAGAAATGTACCAAGTTGTTAATTCTTCTATATTTTTGGCAAATGTGCATACAAAATAACCTGATCCGTTAACCCAAGTTGTTGAAATTATATCTGGTGTCATGAAGCTCTGCGATTTACTTTATACCTGCAACAACTTGATAGAAAATGCCATCCAAAAGAAATAACACTAGCAATACGGCAGGCTTGGGGCAAAGGGTTGGACGAAAAATGGTGAAGAATGGTGTGGAAGTAGGTGGATATATATCCCCCGTTCTTTGATCTCCTTTATCTATCCTTAACCGAAGGGAACTAATTTTCAAGATTTTTAAAGTTTTCTTCACCTCGATTTTTGCCATATCAAATTTACTTGTCGTAGATAATGTAGTTTTTAAAGCTTTGGCCAACATCGTGCACTTTTTAGTACAATCGATCTTGGTGGTGCTTGTAGGCCAGGGTCAAGGTCATTGTCATTTTCATAATTACCTCGTGCCCTCATACTCCACTTTACTTTAGTTCCACTATCTTAAGCGCTAAAAATTGTGTTCATTTGTCATAATCTTGCACAATTTTTTTTTATTGAAGGACGTCATTCTATTCATCATCAGCTTTGCATGTGATTATCGAGTACATATGGCAGGTTTAAGGTCTCTACGTCATTCTATTCATCATCACATCATGAGTACATTCTACATCACTTTATTCTACATATCACATGGAAGCCTATTCACTACCTAGGCATGATATGATAGGAGCTGATATGATAGGAGCTGCTTTGCATGTGATTATTGAGTACATATGGCAGGTTTAAGGTCTGTACCACAGGACCAGTTGGTCGTACTTGAACCCGTGACGTCGGGGCAATGGATTTTTAGGTCCCCATTACTAGACCGATATTGGTTAGGTTCAAACCCGTGACCTCGGGTGTGGCGGTTTAAGGTCCTGCCACTAGACCAAAATACGAATATGCACAAAATACGAATATGCAATGTAAATAAACAATAGTTCTATTTGAGCTTTTGCTCGTAATGATGTCGAACAAACCATAGACAACGTCATATATGATGATTCAGGTAAGAATTGTCCTTGTTCTAAAATGTCAATTTTTCTGATGGATAAACAATCCATTTTTCCTTTTGTTAGCTTTGTAGTAGGGTATTCATTTGAAGGGCACAATGGTAGCCCTCCAATCCAAGCATCAATGGCCAGATATCAGCCATGCAAGGGGAGGGGCTGTATAAAGCATTCTACCCGATTTGTATACCGTATGTTTTGTAGCAATAAATTTATTGCTTCCAGCTCTCGACTCCTACTGGTTATAGTTATGAACAAGCTGACGAAATTCATATTTTCTAACTCTAAGATCTCATTTGTTAAGGACATCTAATTAAGACCAAGATGTTAAAAATAAACCTAAAAACCCAGCAAATATAACCTGAAAACGAGATAGAAAAGTTTTGAACTAAAATTTACTTGCAACTTCATCTTGAATGCAAGCAAATTTAACAGAATGCTCCCCTATTCCCTCCTACTTTACAACAAAACATTTTATTGCAGCTAGGAAAATTTTGTAGATCAAATGACTGCAAAACTTCATCAAACGTTACCATGGAGGCGGATAAGTTCCAAAGCCTCATGACAACGACAAATAAGGTGAAAGCGTGAAGAGGCAGGACTACTCTCTTCGAAAATGGGAGAAGAGCTGACACCTTCATTTCACAGTGGCATTTTCGTTTCCAAAGCCAAACACAAGAAATGCAGCAGCCCACCAATGAAGGGAGTGCTGAGAAGGAAATCCAAATTTACAAATACCAGAGGCAACCAACCTAGCCACTGAAATGCCTCCTTTTCTCCTCGCATATGATTGAACACTGTCATGAACTTGGATGCGCATCCATTCTGACTGCCAGCTATGTGGACGATAAAAAATATATTCTATTCTATTCTATTACTATTATATAATGTTACGGCTCATTACAGTATGTTTTGCTTCTGATGATGTAAAAGCCCGTAGAGAAAGGGAGGGAATGATACCTCCGTATCCTCTGCTCGATTGTCTGGCAATCCTAGATACGAGTTAGACGAGGGTCCATATGGCGAAGAGTCGTTGGATTGGGGAAGGCCTACGGTGTATATGGTAGGCTGCTGTATATAATGCATGCGTGTCGTAGCACGCTTCTAGAGCACCGTCCATATGATTGTCCTAGCGATTTGCAGCCCAAGACAATGCCGCCATATGGTCCTATCTATGGTATATCACCTGTTGAGTTGGAGGTTTTTGCGAGAGATTTGGTATTCACAGTCACCTGGTGGGGCACCTATTTTCTTTTGTCAAAAAGGACAGTTCTTTGCGATTGGTTGTTGATTATCGCGGCCTTAATAAGATTACTATGTCGAATCAGTATCCACTTTCTTTGATCCCAGTGTTGTTGAAGCGACTCCAAGGTGCACGCTCTTTCATCGGATCCGTAAGGGTGATGGATGGAAGATAACTTTTCATATGGCTATTTCGAGTGTGGTGTTATGCCTTTTGGGCTTACCAATAGTCAACATAGGGCCCATCCACCCAATGGTAGCCAGTGGGTTTTGAACCATTGTGGAGGTCACCCAACCCAAGGCCTCTAGGCCACCACCGTAATGGGTAATATTCCCTTTTATTATTCCAATTTTCCCCTTTTTTAACTGCGCGATCTGTAGGCCTAGAGACCATATATATTCTAGGTATATGCAGTAATATTCATAAAACAAGAGGGACTTTGACTCTACGGCGATTCTGGGTTCTGTTTGAAAGTTGGGTGTCGTTGCGACCTCAATTTTGGAAGAACGGACCTTGCTTTCTGATGCCATTCTAATACACGTAGGTATGTCTCTCTCTGTTTGTTTACGCGACATTGCTTTTCATAACCTAGTCCCTTTTGGCGAAGATAGCTGTCCATTCATGTGTTCTGCATTCAACTGTTAGCGATCATAATTATTCTCGTCTGTATTTGCACTATTCTTGCAAGTAAATCTGTTTGTAATTTGTTTATAGCTCCTTCTAGTGCCATAAAATTTTCGTTTCTTGGATGCAAGGTTGGGTTTGGTGGCAAAAGTATGATAGGATGTTCGTATCTCTATTATAAAAGAAGGTCCTTAATTGTTGTTGTCAATGCCAGTTCTGACATGTCAAAGCACATAATACACCTGCAATTGGAAATCCTTGAGGAAGGATTCTTATTGGCCTCAAAAGTGTTATTGTATCAATTGAAAATGATTCAGTAGCTATTCTAACTTTATATACTTGTTATTCTTTCTTTAAACAGATTTATCCAATAAGAAATGATGAGAAGACGAGTGCAAGGATGCGAGGATACTTAGCCCTAAGTTATAATTATAATTGGCTGATCTAATTTAAAACAATTGCAGCCCATGTATCAGATCAAGAAGCTAGCAAGAATAATTGGCTGATATAATATTAAGTAATTGCAGTCCATGTATCAGATCAAGAAGTTAGCAAGATCAAATGCACGACAGAAAGGTCAGTCCGTAGCAGTAGCTGCTTCTGAAATTCCAATGAATAGCTCCAGCGATGCTGCCGGTATCCCTCCTCCATCCAGTCCTGGTAGTAACATGAAGCAACGGTTACGATGGACTCCGGATCTCCACGAGCGTTTCATTGATGCGGTTGCCCAGCTTGGGGGGTCTGATAGTAAGTCACTTTTATTCCATCAGTCGTTCTTTTGGTTAAGACTTTGATTACCAAATTGTACAACATAAAGATTGCATTCAACTGGAATCCTGGGTGGATTGTTAATGGTACATAAATTTTTAACTAGGCTATTCTGACCTCCTCAGAATTGCAGACATAACTTATACTGTCCGTCTAGCCAATAAAGGTCTAGGGAAATCTTGTTAATTGTTAGTAGGTTATTTGGAGCCATTTTTTGCATGATTTAATCCACTTTATCCTCAAGCGCATCAGATGATTTTGGAAAAGTAATACTTTTCTATTCTGAATGCTCATTCTAGATTAATATTCTATAAACATCTCTTCTGTTCTTTTGTCAGGTAGGACTTCATCCAGCCCTTTGCCATTTCTCTTTTTCCTAGCAAGCAATTGTTTTAGAGTACTCTCTTAATATATGCAGTCCAGTTAAATTCCGTTTTTGGACTTCTGATATTCAAGAAAGATACAAGATGGATAAGTTTCATTTTATAAGTATGATATACCATGTTCCTTATTTGTCTTGCTGCACACTATAGTGTTTTCGTGTGCATTAGCAGGAGCGACTCCGAAAGGAGTGTTAAGGTTAATGGCAGTGCAAGGATTGACTATATACCATATCAAGAGCCATTTACAGGTAAGTAATTGCCATGGTTGATACATTTCTTTTAGCTTTTGATCGCATAGGTATGAATGTTCTATTCCGGATTATGCAATGCAGAAATTTCGGCTTTCTAGATATCTTCCTGATTCATCAATAGAAGGTACATGCAGAATTTATCTCTTCACTTTTCCGCAAAACTATTTCTTATGTAAACAGCTTAATTTTTTATCAGATAACCATGAAAGAGGAGCCATTATTGATTCGGCGGATGCAACTCCGTAAGTGCATTAATATTTTCTCAATATTTTTATGTGTGTGTATTAATTTCGTGAAGATGGTAAAGAATGTAATGAAAGCCCTTGCAACCAACAGAAAAATGAGATATTGGAGATCAGTATTACTATGATCACCAAGTGCATATGTTAAACATTAGGATTATGGGTGATGTTTTAAGGCTGCTTATGTCCATAATTTTTGGTTGTTAAAGGTGCTGCAAATTATATGGGCATTAGGCCACTGTCCCATTAAAGAATGGAAATGAGTAAGCAAGTGAATTACCAAAGATTTCTAGCTATTTGTAGGATTTTTATCTGTGCTTTTATTATGGAATTATAGCAATCTAACGCAATAAAAATCATAATGCACGTCATGTTTGTTTTCTTAGGGGTAATATACAGATCAATGAAGCACTGAGAATGCAAATGGAAGTGCAGAAGCGCTTATGTCAGCAACTTGAGGTATTTTTACTTTTGCATGAGTACAATTATTTACACCATGCCGATAGTGAAACATACTTTAGATTTGAGGCAAAGAAGTTCTGACTTTGGTGCCAAATATGAAGCTCACTTAATCAAGCTATAGACGCATCAGTGATTGGTTGAGTTTAATTTAGAATATTCAGGATAATTTAGGTCTTTTTGAGACATGAGAAGATAATGGTTTGCAAAGACACATTAGGGTAAGGTTCTTGAGGTTCTATAAAGAATAAAGTAGATAAATTATCAATGGAATAGGATCTGGAATGCACTCCAAATAATTGGTCTCCTTGATTAAGCTTTGGACAATTGTTTTGGTGAATAGTAGTCTTCATTAGGAGCGAGTTAACCATTCAAAGCTCTTGTTCATGCTTACTACATCCTATCCTAGTGCGTTAAGAACTCTGATATGTATTGTAGAAGCAGGATTTGTTGCAGTGGTTATGAATACCCTTTATGGGCACCCTTTTGACATTAAACTTGAAAATGTCTGCATGCAGATACAACAGCAGTTGCAGCTTCGAATTGAAGCACAAGGCAAGTACTTACAGAAGATTATGGAAGAGCAACAGAAGATGGGAGACTTTTTAACAGTCCCTGCATGTAATGGTGCTGGAGGTGGTGAGGAAGGAGAAAAATTAATACCTGTAGAAGTAGACCCGAAACAGGATATAGAGTCACTATCAGATTTGTTGCAGCCAGCTCCAGACTTCGCAAACTTAGCAGTTCATGCAGGATCTTCTATGCAACCTTTTAGGGAGCAAGAATTAAGCATTGAGCATGAAAGTTATTGTGACTCAAGAGAAGGATATGCATCAGCTGACACTAGCTCGAAATTGACTGTGGCCACAGATTTGAAGGTGCCAACAGAAAGAGGGAATGATGCTTTTGAGTTGGCTTCACAATATGAAAGCAGCATCTCAGAGCAGCAAATGCATGTTAATTCTAATAAGATAAATGCCCATCAACTTACATGTCTTGAGTTAACTGATGACTTTGGCAGGCCCAAGAAGCTGCAAAAGCAGATGCATGAACATGACTCATCTTTTATCTGTCCAAGCATGCCGGAAGACATGGTAGACATTTCCACCTTTCAGTCCTGCGAGTTTCCAAGCTCCCATGATTGTGTTGAAAATGATGGTAAATGCCTATGAACAAACTAAATTTTTGTGTACTATAAAAACTGCCCCTAAGTTGTTTATTGATGTGGCAGATTCTCATGATTAGATGGCATTAGTTCCAGGAATCAATAAATTTGGTACTTGTTCTGGCAAACCTTTTCAATGAGGTAGGATGGACTTTTGTCCTGTTCGCAATGGCTGCTCATAAGCTTTTGAAGGCATTCACTTGAAACAGTATTTGCATTACAGGTTATCAAGTCCAAAAAGAGAAGTTGGTGCATTTTAGAACTTTCATGTCCAGTGGTCGTTGGAAGACTGTCTCTTCTGGACAATAACAAAGCTGTCATTCGTACTTCTTTCTGTAAAATTCTCAAAATATAAGCTCCAGAACTACATCTGGTTTACGAGTACCAGATAACTCATTGAAAATTTGGAATGTAGGCAATGAATTGATGGTTATCAAGTAGATATCTTGCATGAGTGGAAGCCAAGGGCTTTTTGAATAATGTTCTAATCACAAGCATGGTTTTGATAATAGACAAAAAAATCTCTGTTTCCAACATTAGAAATCGCAAGTTAGATTCAAGCTGACAGTGACCAGCAATATCAGTTGGATTGTTGTTGAAGACTGAACCAGCATGAAGCAACAATAGGATAGCCTTATATTCATGTCAAGATAATAAGGATAGTAGTTGATTATGTCAAAACAGAAAATGCTTAATACATGTATGCATTCGTACTAAGTTGGAGGTTTGTAAGGGCGGTTAATAAAAAAGTAGGAACAGAACTATTCGTATTACTTTATTCATTACCTTACCTCGACATTAATAAAACGTAACCTTCATCACCTGCCGATTACCTAAGATTTCAGTTTGTTTTTATTTTAGGAAACTTTTGGGTCCAAGATTTCAGTCTGTTTTTATTCCTCCTACTGCAAGATCCTGTGATCTATTGAAGAAAAAAGAAAGAAAAAGCTGGATGGGGTAATCTGCAGGTGATGAAGGGTTACGGAGGGCAACTTCCAGGACCAGGAGGTTTCCTGGAAAACTTGCTCGCGGCTCGCAAGTTTTTTCCAGGAAACCTCCTGGTCCTGGAAGTTTCCCCTTCCAAAGTGTTGCTCGCCATGTCTAGTGATTCTGGAGTCTTTCATCCATGTCTTTTGCAAGTTGTTTTTCCCTCTAAAATCTTTGGGGGCGAGGGTTTTTTTCATCCTGACCGTTTGGGTCCTATAGGCCAATTGGTCTCCATGGACGATAAAATAAATTCTATTCTAAAACATATTTGGCAAAATTATTATAAGCTTTTAAGTATATAAGAATGTGTTTACCCCAAACATTCTGCTCAACAGAATGTGAAGTAAACACTGAATGTCAACTAAATGTCAACTAAACATAACATACGTCACATTTTGGGATTGAAGAGTAGCCACATGTCAACACACACGATTGAAACTCAGGGCAGAATGTTTGGTACTTGGTTTTTACGACTTTTGGCTGGAACTATTACACAAATGTTACAAACATTTGATACGGTGTCTAGCAAGAGTTTTATTCGTTATGTCAAGATCGTTCTACAGATTTTTTTCGCATGATGAGGTTAGAGTCCCTGATATTTTTTCTAGAAATTCTTCATTGAAATTCTCTTAGACTCCCTTTGCATCGTGCTGGATCTTTTCTTCATCCAAACCCCCGAACCCTAATCTAGCATGGCGGAAACGGCAATGTGTTGGAGTTGCTCCATGCAGCGGCGCCTGCTTCTGCCAGTCTTTCACCGTTCTAGAATGCTGTCCAATCTTTCTATAGATTCTGAACAGCAAAGACAGCGCCTCCAAAGAGAAGCAGACGAGGCTGCTGCTAGAAGAAACGAGCTGGATCTTTCAACCGCAGCTCGCATGCTATTATCCCAGCCTACGAGGAGAAAGAAATTCGGGTTAGTATGCTATTAGATTTGGTACGCTGATAACACACATTTGGGTTAGTATATGCATGTAAGTTATTTATGAAATCTTTGTCTACAGTCCTCTGTTCACTAGACATTACATCACTGCTTTGAACGTTGTTTGATCAGGTTCGACTTCCATTTGTGGCAATTTTTTTGTGCATGTCTTCCTCCATTTGGTAACTTCTTGGCATGGGAACTTCAATATTTTTTGAATTGTGATTTACACTGAGCAGGCAGATTAAGAGGCACATCCTTCGGATTTTTCAGCTGTTTATTTGGTAGCACAGTATGCACGTTCGGATATGCGTCGAATGGAAAAGGTTTGTTTCCAGAAATTTTGTTTTCTTATAAGCCAAATCCCTCCCTCAAGGCACATTGAACTGTTTATCAATAGGAGCTTGGAATTCCGCCGAAGACCAAGGAAGACTGGTCTCGTAGAAAAGATGTTCCTAGTGTTCCTGCAGAAGAATTCCAGAAAGAAGTCATCTCCTTAAAGGGACGACTTGATTCAATGGAGGAAAGATTCAAACAGCTGGAAGCAGACAAAGTGCTTTTGAAGGTTATTGAGGATCACATACGGGAGATTAAAGATGCAGAAGCCAAGAAACATAAAAAGGCGGTGCCTCAACAAGTTGAAGGAAAGCAAGTTACATCTCAGGAGGGTGCCAAGACCACTGAATAAAATTGAAACTCCTTTCAAATATCCAGAAGGCTCCAAGGCTGTTGAATAGAGGCAATGTTCTGTGCTTTAGAATGGAATGCAAAGCTGTTGCACGCATGAAGGGAGGCAGAAATATTATTCTTAAAGTAAGAATTTTTTAGAGAAGATGAATCTGGAGAGTGAGGTTCTCAAAATTGGAATTCTAAGAGAAGACCTTTCTTTTGATTCGTCCTCTTCTTTTTGTTTGAGTAAACAAGAAGAATATCTGATTCTTAGTTGCTCAAATCTGTAAATGGGAGATATTGTTAATGCTTAGCAATTTTGTTGCTGCTCAAATGCGCTTAGCTTCAGATTTCTATATAAACCAGGAGGGTTCGGTACTTGTTGAGAACTTACTTTCACTCAGTGAAACTTAAATGGCTTTCCTGCTCTTGTCATGCATATATTCTTTCTTGTAGTTTGTTGTGCTAATACTTTTTTTTCCTTTTATCTCATTTTTTGGAAGGAAACCAATCAATCTTGCTAGGCGCCTAGCAATCTTCACAACCAGAGGTATTCATCTTCCATTTCATCTATGGATGATCGCAATAACATGCTGAAAGGCTGTTGTTAATCTGTTTAGAGGCGCCAGAGCCATCTTTAAAATTGCAAGGATATCGTGGTGTTTAGTGAACTTTGAGGAATTTGTTTTGTCAGTTTTTTGTAATTCTTGCTCATTTGAGACATGTATTAGCATCACAAAGCCAAATATGGGTACTTTGCTTTTCCTCCTGATTGGATTAACGTTGGTTGGCAGGTGGATCCCTTGGCCACTGATTTGGTGATTATTGAGGACGATGAAAATGAGACCGGCTCAGCCCTCTTGTATTTTCCAGGGATACACTGAAACAAAGATCTTATGGTTCAAATGTGTGCAGGGACTTTGCTTGCTGTTGGATATGGCGGAGATTATACAATCACATTTTGGAACATTTGTTTGCTGCAAAATATTTTGGAGATGTCTACTTGATATGTCTATATCCTGGGCTAATCCCGACTTTATTTTGGTACTGTGTAGACGGATATTGGATTCTTATCCATATGTTGTGAATGGATAGATAAGGTAAAGATAAATCTCTATCCTATGATATACTTTGCCCAATTCGTTTCGTATTGCAGGAGGGTATTTTGGCAGCGGTTAAGACTATGATTTTAGTATTGTATTGTATAGAAAACAATACTTTTTTGCCATGTGAGAGGAGCTTAATTGGTTTTTTCTATTTTTGGGGTGATGTATTTTTCGATGCCTTCTTTATAACGAATTTCTCAAAGGTCCTATTTTGGAAATCCACAAACTTTTTTTGGGCAAATTTTTGCCTGAGGACACATCGATTCTTTCGGATCTTCATCGGCAAGTTGCTGTGACGATTCCGTGCAAAATTTTGGGAGGAAAAAATTGTCTGGTTTGTCTATTTGCCTTGTATTCCGTCGGTTTGAACATAGCCACGAGCTCTTCTAACCTTCATGACGAGCCGTGGCAGATCCTTGATGGGTTTAATGCTTCCATGCCCTTTCTTGAATTGGGTTTGTATTTTAATGAATTTTAAGCTTCAATCCAGCTTGGCTATGGTAGCTGTAGAAGATTCTAGATAGGACTTCCTTGAATTGGCTTCTAGAGCTTCATTCCGACATGATTGTTGAGGTTCTCCATGGGTTATGCAATGAGTTTCTTGATTCTTTGTTGAATTGGGTGGTTAAACGCTGTAGGAGAATGGTTTTGGCTGATTGCTCCATTGTAAAACACTCAGCCAGGAAAATTCTAGCTGTCTGGAGTGGCCGTTGCAGCCTGGATGTTCGAATTCTCCAGCCCAGGTTTGCATGCAGGTATTGATTCTGGCAGTAGAGGCACATGATGCATGCATGCACACCATTGCTTTGATTAATTTGCTTTTTTTTTCTTCAACTATGTGTTCGTTCTGCACCATTGCCATTGCCATGCATTTTTTTTTTTGCCAAAATTATAGTGGCCATTGGTCTAGGAATATTCTCCAGATCGGTGGTTGCGACTAGAAGTTGCCATAAAGATGAGTAATTAAAGATGAGTAATAAAGATTAATCATATTGTTATGATTAAGGTTGGTTCGAGACTAAGATGCACATTGTTTATGATAAATAAAAAACCCTTCCTTTACCTCAAAAAAAAAAAAAAAAAGCCTAGCCTAAGACTGCCATTTGCGGGCGTGGGATCATGTGCGGGTATTGTTCCAGCTGGATTATGCCTCAGTGTATCATCACTCCTCTGCCCTTCTTGTGGGTCCCTTTGCCTCCGACGCACTTGCCTCTGGTCGCCACTGTGCACGCCTGGACGCAGACCCGTTGGAGGCGGGCTGGTGTGTTCACCCTGACTGGTATTGGGCTTGTCATGTAGCATTATGGGAGTTCTTCCGAGCCCGTTTTCGGCTGAGGGCCAGTGACTGGGTCATTTGGGAGCAGGTGCCCGGTGCCATTCCGCTGCACATACCTTTGCTGCTTGAGGATGATGTGGTGGTGCAGGTTTGGAAGGTCCATCCTGACGTTGAGACCTCTTGCTTTGTGCGGTCGTGCTACTGTGCGCTAGTTATTCATCATACCTTGCCTCCTTCTGGCAAGTGGTCTCTGCAGCTTCCGGGCTCCAGCTGGCGCTCGGTATGGGTTTGGACATGGAGTCCCCTTCCCCCTCCGAAGGCCAGGGTGCTTTTGTGGTAGGTGGTGCACCGTTGTATTAGGGTGAATGCCCTGGTGAGCAGGTTTAGGCCAGGGGTGAGTCCTCTGTGCCCTTGTTGTGGTCTTCATCTTGAGACGGTGGAGCATTATCTGGTCCTCTGCCCCCACTTGCAGGCAGCCTGGGACAGGGTTCAGGCTCGGTTCCATGTGCGACTGACTAGCCAGCAGTTGCTGCTACATTTGTATCCAGGTGCTTGGCCTCTATTGAGGAAGCAGGCCTTGCATTTATGTGTGGCTTGGCTGGTATGGCTGATCTGGAAACGGCGGCGGCGGTGGATCTTTCAGGGGATCCAGCAACCTTCGGCCTCCCTGGTTCCCTGTCTCAGGTATAAACTATTCTAGAGTTTCTTGGTGTTTCCGGGACTGGCAGGGCGAAAGTTCGCGATTTGGCGGGACTTCCTGGGTGTTGTGGATGATGATGGGCACTTTTTTCAGCAGTAGTTGATGAGATGATGGAGTGGTGGGGTATCGCTGTCTCTTTGGGGTAGCGCATTTTCCTCTTCACTTATTTTGTATCATTGCCATTCTTTTAATTTATTGAGATTTAATTCTTCAAAAAAAAAAAAAGGCCGCCATTTAAGACTAGAAATTTCTTTTAAAATAAAAAGTCTTTGAAAATGCAGCCTTAGACAAGATTAAGTGCAAAGTCTCTAGGTTTATGGCTCTCGTTCCTCACAATTTGGGGAATTTGTTATAAAGGACCTTTGGGAATATCAGGGAGAGGGATATCCGGAGATCGGGGATGCACGCCACTATCTGCAGATATGAACTCATCCGCACTGCTTCCAAGATCTCCACTCTCCACCCTATCCTCAAACATCTCCACATCATCCCACATCCGTTTTCTCCCCTTCCCAATTTTCTCAACTGGAACAATTCCCGGCTGAGTGCCAAATAACACCATCCTTACATCTTTGTAAGCACAATGCTCAGGCGCAAGCATTATTCGCCATGCTGCCTGCACGCGATCAAACAATACATAGGCCAAGTTATTAAGCAAAACCCAAGAACACGCTAGCCAGAATTTGGCAGTCTGGAGCATGCACTTTAATGTGTGTATAAAAGACGATGTTCTAAACCTCCCAGCATGATAGCAGAGGTAATGGAACGCTCTGCCTATAATATTCCTATTGTCAAGAATGATCAAGTGTTGCAGATCACCAGCACCATACAGAACATACAATTCCTTCTCAATTTTCACCTACTCAGATGTGACATTGTGTGAGTGGAATTTAAAATGAAACTTCCCGAGGTCTTTAAGGACATAGCCAACTATTCCCTTGAAGCAGTGCAGCCTGCTTCAGTGAGAGCCTTGCAAAGCATCATGGCTCCAGCAAGCCTCTTATGGCCAACCCATGAAATTCTTAATCCGCATGTTCACACTGGCAGGGGTCTTTCCATCCAATCTGAAGACCGCCTGCACATGTAAGTGGTCCAAGGAGGACCCTCTTTCCAATACAACAACACCTGCTTCGTAGTTCAGTTTCATGAACTCCACTATCCTCTTATAGAGTGTTACAGGCACATCAGCTCCACCAAACACAATAGTCATGGACACATCTAGAACTGATGGAACATCCACTACTTCCTCTCCAGCAATATCTTGCAGAGAGGGATCACCGATGGGCTTAGAAATAGTGACAGACCTCCCTTTCCCTCTACCACCCAATCTTCTCTGGCCCCGTCCCTGTAAGCACCCTCTAACAACTTCCTTCCTACATCTCTTTGCTACTGGGTCTGGAAATAAGAAAGGGCCATAGTCTTCAAATACATGAGGAATTGGCATAGGATGTTGCAAGGTATTCCCAGGCTCTGGATTCTCTGGAAGGGGCATGGGACGTTGCAAGGAATTCGCAGGCTCTAGATTCTGAGGAACTGCCATGGGATGTGAATTTTCTACCTGTAGCCCCATGCTATTACCACTGTTAAACCTTCTGTTAAACCTTCCTTGACCACCTACCAGAACATCAAAAGATTTGCTCCTCCTTGTACCCCAACTGATCCCCACATTTGCAGCCCCCTGCTTTCCTTTACTCCCCATCTCTACTACTCTCAGGCCTGTGGCCTTCACAGTCCAGTGAATGAAACACATCAATTCCATCCCTTTTCCTGCAGTGGTTGCACGAATAGTCATCCCTAAGAACTATGGGCAGTACCATCTTATAGACATGAAACTAAGCCGAGAAGCCCTACGGATATCCATGGCTTGAATTGATTGAGATGAAATACAAACAAAAGCATGAATCAACAAACTTACCATGCGCTTCCATTCCGGAGCCGCTCCTCTGCTCCTGCGTCATGCACCGGAGCTACTATCTACTCCCTTATGCATCGTTGACGGCGCGATTGTATATCGCTCGCGATATACGTGGGATATCGCTAGCGATATCCGCAAAAAAAAAGTGGATATCGCTCGCGATATCCGCAAAAAAAATAAAATTTTAGGCCGCCGGAGGCTGCCGGCCGGAAAAACTGGTGGATATCGCTAGCGATATCCACTTTTTTTTTTTTTTTTTTTAAATATTTTTTTCGCAAAAAAGAAAAAGTGGATATCGCTAGCGATATCCAACTTTTTTTTTTTTTTTTTATTTTTTTTTTATTATTAAAAAAAAAAAAAATTGGTTAAAGGGGCCAATAATGCAAGAGAGATGCTGACAAACTTGGATAACCATTATGCTTCAAAGACTGCAGGAAATCGGCTTGCCCTTCGCAAAGCACTGTACGAGTTAAATCTGG
>JAANSK020262149.1:0-12273 GCA_011763485.2 Isoetes engelmannii | reverse complement strand
TGAAGAAATAGTTGAAGATCAGAAGCATAATCCTAAATGCATCACTCTGGATGCCCTTAAGCCTGAACACGAAATTTGTAGTGCAAGAAGTCAAATGTTCAGCCAGAAACGCCAAGAAGATGCCTGGCCGACCATAATCAGTGGAGGACTTTGAGAAGCGGGGAAGAATGGAGCGCCGGATTCAGTTTTCACCGATTCCAGTTTCGCGGGATTCCAGAACACAAAAAAGAAAAAAAGGAAACAACCCTAAAAACTGGTTGCTCGATGTGTGCATGTCAAGGCTAGAGAAAATACAATACAAAATATATATGCAAGATACATACATGGGTCCAAACCATAGGAAGAAAATGTTTGAGGAGCAAAAATATTAGCCGCGCTCTATAAATACATACTCTATACGACAAATGATATATATATCCCAAACCATATAAAAACCAATTGTGAAAAGCGACGAACCATTTTTTGTGATATTCGGCCCAGGATAGTGGTGGATTCTGGTTACCCCACATTCACACACTTTTACTGGGTTGGTCTAGTCATCGCCCATGTGGCCTATACATTACCCATCTGCAAACTGGAACATGCACAATTAGGTAAATAAGTTTCCAGACAAATGGATAAGGAAAGACACTGCTGCTTCTGATGCGTCTCAATGTGAGTTGGAGCTTAACGTTCTAGGGCGAGAATTCTTTGAGGTAAAGGCACCAATTTATTTTGAGGATTCATGGCTATGGTGAGTGCAGCCGAGGGTCCCGGCCCACTAGCTTTTCTCAGGTCTAAAGGATTGAAAGAAGATTGCATAGCTCGCATGATGACCAGATGCAAACAACTATCAGCTGCAAATGTGGAAGAGAGGTTGCGGCCAAACTGGGATTTTTTGGAGAATATTGGCTTTCCAAAGCGGAAACTACCCCATATAGTTCAGCACTGCCCTCGCCTCTTGTCCCTCAGTCTGCAACAAAGGTTAGAGCCTTTTGTTTTATGTTTAAATGGCTTAGGTGTTACATCTGCAGAGGTTGCAAAGGCTGTTGTTCGATTTCCACCAATACTTACTTATAATGTAGAGGAAAAGTTGTGCCCCATTCTTGCATTCCTTGAGGATGCAGGTGTGCCACAGAAAAAGCTGGGCAAGGTCATTATTCTTTGCCCTAGATTGTTAAGTTATAGTATTGAGAAGAAACTTGGACCTGTGCTTGAATTCTTGAACAGTCTTGGAGTTAGAAAGGGAGATGAACTTGGTAGAATTCTTAGCCACAGTCCTAATATTCTAGGGTACAGTGTTGAAAAGCGCCTTCGTCCAAGCATTTCATTTCTCTCAGAACTTGGGCTTACGGGGGAGGATATTAAAAGGCTTGTTATAGAGTACCCACAAATTGTTTGTAGGGATGTTACAAAGTCATTGAAGGCAGGAGTAGAACACCTTCAAAGTTTGGGTTTGAATTCAAGGCAAATTGCTGTTGTAGCTGCTGGTTTTCCTCCTGTTCTTGTTCAAAGTGCTAACAAGTCATTGCATCCAAAGATAGATTTTCTTGTGAGAACTATGGGGAGAAGCGTTGAAGATGCTGTAGATTTTCCAGCATATTTCAGTCATAGCTTAAGCAGAAAAATTGGACCTAGGCATAAGAAATTGCAGGAAAAGGGATTGCAAATTACACTTCCTGTCATGTTAAGTGGCAGCGAGAAGAAATTTATGACCAGATTTTGTTAAAGCTCTTTGTACTATTAGTGTTATTACCAGGATGATTTTGGTAGTGACAATCACATTAATTCTTTCATAATAGCCTGATATTGTCAGCCTCTCCAACATGCAGAATAATCGTTTATCTGGTACTATTGATAAGATTATAGCCGCTATTGTAAACTGAAGTGACATCTTTGCTTTCATATGCAAACATTAACTTTAGAATCTGTTATTTGGGCAATACATTTTTGCCCCTCATATCCAAGAGCAGGGAAGTCGGGTGATGAAGAGAAATATCATTACACTTTACAAAACAATCTGGGTTTTAGTTGGCTCAAAAGTAGCCCAAGTTGAAAAATAATGGTAGATGGGACCATTGTGTTATTAAACGTGCAAAACAGTCAGAAGTCTTATACCCTTCAAGACCAGGGAGTTTTCATTACTTGTTTTCAAATGTTAGTTCCTCTTATAACAAGCTCTTGGATTAAAAAACAAAAAAAACTTTATTGTTTGAATCAACTAAGGGTAAAAGCATGCTACAATATCATTCTATATATAATGGACGCCAGTTAAGAGCAAAGAAATAGCCATTCTATAATTGGCGTATCTAATGGCACCAACATCTACAACATTGTCCAACAATCTCCTTCCAAGATTCAGATTTCAACACTCCCCCTCAAGGAATAGCCCTTCTTAAAAGTTTAGAAGTGTTGAATATCTTTGAGCCAAAATTGAACTGATGGTATGGCTAGCCTTGAGATGTTATGCTTCTTGTACAAATTAACTGTACAAAGTAACAACGCTGCATCTTAATAAGTGCTGCCTCGTTTAACAGTGCTCCCTCTAGTATGAATCCTTAAGAAAAACAAACTAGCATTAGGGCAAGCTTGGGGCAAAGGAAGGATTGAATGGGAAGAAGCAAAATTATCAAAGGCAATGGAGTCGAGCTATTAAAGATGCGAGTAAAAACATTACAAATCCATCATAAAAATAGATACAACTCAATAAGTGCATCCAAATACAAGATTTAAGAATTGAGGATGGCTGAACGTAATGTTTGGGGATTAGAAGAAGTCATAGAGAATGCAACTATAGCACTTACAAGAAAGAAGGGTAGATAACTTGCAGTAATTGTCATAACCATAACACTAAGCTTAGACTAGTCATAACACAATTGTTGACTATGTTTCATGCTTTTGATCACGCCCCAATCCTAGTGCAACTATGTGTTTTCCAAATATTTGAGTAAGATGCTGATGCAAGAAATTCCAAAAATATAAGAACTTAGAATGCTTGCCATTGTTTTTGCTACAAAAATAATCCTTATAAAACTTTTAATGGGCGCTTCCAATAACAGTGTGGTAGTAGTATTGCATTCGTATTGAACGCGAGCAATGGCAATGTCTAATGTTGGACTACAATTTTGCAGAAGTGGATGGGGATCCAGGCTTTACCTAGTGCATGGCTGGTTGGGAGATGGAAGGGCATATGCAAGACATGATAGTGGGTACTATAATGCTTTGGCAACTGTTCATATGCCCACTTTCTTTCGTAAGAAATTACTGGATAGTTCTATTTCAGATCACAATCCCCAAAGCTTTTGTTCTGCTCCGGATATTGCACATAGCAGGTATAAACTTGTTTCAAGTTAAATGTCTCTTTCTTGAAGGATGAGGAGTTCCACGCCAGTTGCAAACACTGGGTGATCTTCATATTCTAGACGAAAAGGGATGGCAGGTATTGTGATGCGCTTGTTGTGGTAAAGTCCTTTGCTAAAGGCTGGGGTCGTGAGCATGCAACTGTTAATCAGGGGATGTTAATGGCACTTTATCAGCAATTGGTAGTAGGTGGATCTATTTCTCCTTCAGATGACCAATTAGAGAAGCAAATTCTGGCTAGCATTCGGCAAATGGAGTCGAAGCAGGTTCATCAAGCTCATGTTAAAGCTGGACTTCACTAGTTCAAGGAGGGAGATCGTTGTACGAGTTTCTTCTTCAAAGCTGCAAGGTCCAGAAGACAAGATGCTACAATGGTATCTCTCCAAGTTCCTGAGGGTCCTCCCATTTTTGACCCGGAAGAGATTAAGAATTTTGTGTATCATCATTTTTTGGGCTTCTTTGTTGCCCGTCGCCTTCCCTTTCAATAAGGTTTTCACAGGCACTGCTTGCAAAGGTTCATCCTATTGTTTCTGAAGAGCAAAATGCTAGTCTGAAAGTTGAGATCACTCTCAATGATTTGGCGGATGCTACTTCCCTCTTGAAGCAAGGAAAATGCTCTGGAATTGATGGTCTTTCAGAAATATTGGGCGTGACTTGGAGATTTTAAGAGACAATGCAGACTCGATAAGATCCTTAATTCGGGCTGCATTTCTCTTATCTCCAAATGGAAGGAGCCCTCTTCAGTTTCAGATTGGCGTCCCATTACCTATGTATTTTAAATAATGTTGTTGCGACCTATGAGGGCATTTATTGAGCGAGCTTGCAGGCTCATGAGATTATTTACTTGAAGCTAGAATTTGTAAAGGTATATGACAATGTTGATTGGATTTTTTTGAAAAAGTGTCTCTTGCATCTTGGCTTTGGTGCATAATTCACAGCAGATGTCATGAGACTCCACTATTCTGCTCACTCTGCTGTTCTTTTTCAGGGAGAGCCTTTGGCATTCTTTCAAGTTGGCCGTGGCATTCGGCAGGGTTGCCCATTGGCATCATTACTATTCACAATTGTAGCAGAGGTTCTTCACAAATGCACAGGAGGGCATCTTGCATGGATTCCACATGTATAACAGGTTACAGGAGATTTGTAATCAATATGCAGATGACATTTTTCTTTTCCTAAAGGCTGATGAGAAAAATTTTGAGAATGCCAACATAATATTGGACTCATTTTCCTTAGCATCTGACATCTTTATTGGCTGGTAGAAGTCTACTGCATTGTGGATGCTGGATACTCTAGTTCCACCATGTGTTATTGCATTTCCATGGAAGGTCCTTCCTCATGGTAAAGCGACCAAACTTCTAGGTATCCTTGTGGGGGTTCATATTTCATTTGGAGATGCATGGGATACTGTTATCAAGGGATTGAAAAAGCACTTGTTCTAGTGGTCCACAACCAAATTGTCGATGGCAGGTCCGATTACTGTAGCTGTCACGAGCTTACAAGCCAGATATAAGAAAGTGCAAGATAAATACATATATAAACTGGAACCAATGTACGATAACATGAATAATATGTACAACGGCCCAGAGGGCAAATCACATGAACAAGAAGGCTCGAGACCATCCACAAGGTCAAAAGCAAGAACACAAGAACATAGGCAATACCAAGGAAGGAGCAAGAACATGAACGAGAGCAAGAGCTAGGCGCAAGAGAAGCTCATAACTGGCATTGAAGCAGAATGGTTCTGTCATCCTCGAATGTCTCTATATATAGTGCTCTAATGCATGAACTCCGGTAGTGCATGATCGCCACCTAGCATAGGTAAATGTGCGCCACTTGGCAGGCATGCAGGATGCCACTTAGCATAGGTGCATGAATGGCACTTGGCGTACATAAAGAAGACATTTGGCATAACTTCATAATCATGGCAATAGTGCACTTGGAAAGAGTCGATGACTTGCAATCCAAAGGTCATGGGATTGAAAACCATCTCCAATATAATCCTTTTTGCATATGTGTGACGACCATTTTCATATTATACCTGTATGGTCGTCACACTATCCCCCCTCCAAACAATGTTGGCTTCCCCTTTCTGATGATTGGTGAGGCTTACTCCCAGGATCAAACATCCAAGTATCATTAGCATAGATAAAAGGGAAGTTAACATCAAGGGAGAGTTGAATCAATATCAGGGTCTTTGTCTGGAATGAGATTTAGGCATGAATCAATATCAGGGTCTTTGTCTGGAATGAGATTTAGGCATGGAGCAAGGATAAGATCTGAGACATAAGTAAGGATTGATATTGGAGCAAGAATTGGAGGGTCTAGCTTGAACGCATGATCAAGATCCTGAGTAGGGGCAAAGGCATGGGCATAATCAAGAAATGGAGCAGAAATATGAATAGAGGCAGATGCACATTCAAGATAGGGACAAAAAACTACATCAGGAGCAGGATCTAAAACTGGAGGAGCATTCAAGGACAAAGGTATACTGGATATAGAATTAGAGAACAAACTCGAATTTAGAGTTAGAGTAGGTACAGAAACATGAACAAGAGCAGAAGGCAGAACATGAAGATGATCAAGAGCAGGAGCTAGGTCATGAGTAGAAGCAAAATCAAGGTCAAGATTAGAAGTAGAAGCATGGACTGGAACTGGAACTGGAACTGGAACTGGATGGAGCTAGAGATGTAATAGAATCCTGAACTGGATGCGAAACTGCTACTTGACCATCCAACTGCACTTGCCTCTGCTCGGCATCAAGCTGCTCAACATTCATCTTCAACTCGGGATAGCGCTGATAGAACAATGCAGCAATCTTCTCTACCCCTTGTATAATACTCGCCAATTGATTCTCCATGATGAAAGAAAGTTCTCGGACTGGCTAGAACTGAATAAGGGATTCTGCTTCAAACTGTCACGAGCCTACAAGCCAGATATAAGAAAGTGCAAGATAAATATATATATAAACTGGAATCAATGTATGATAACATGAATAATATGTACAACGGCCTAGAAGGAAAATCACATGAACAAGAAGGCTCGAGACCATCCACAAGGTCAAGAGCAAGAACACAAAAACATAGGCAATACCAAGGATAGAGCAAGAACATGAACAAGAGCAAGAGCTAGGCGCAAGAGAAGCTCATAATTGGCGTTGAAGCAGAATGGTTATGTCATCCTCGAATGTCCCTATATATAGTGCCCTAATGCATGAACTCCAGTAATGCATGATCGCCACCTAGCATAGGTGAATGTGCGCCACTTGGCGGGCATGCAGGATGCCACTTAGCATAGGTGCATGAATGGCATTTGGCGTACATAAAGAAGACATTTGGCTTAACTTCATAATTATGGTAATAGTGCACTTGGAAAGAGTCGATGACTTGCATCCCAAAGGTCATGGGCTCGAAAACCATCTCCAAATATAATTATTTTTGCATATATATGACGACCATTTTCGTAATATACCTGTATGGTCGTCACACTAGCTAAATCAGTTTTAAGTGGCACCCATGTATATATGGCTTCAATGATCCTGGTGCCATAAGTAAAGATGCAGCTCATCATGGATTGTTAGGAATTTTATTTGGGGTGGCAAAGAAGAAGGGGCTGATGTCAAGGTCAATTGGACAAATTGCCTTTTGCTGAAGCACTTGGGGGTGGGGGGGGGGGGGGGGGGGGGGGGTCTTGGGATGACCCACTTTCTTTTATAGAGCAAGATATTGATTTTGTGTCTCTTTTGATTCTCCGTCAATCAAGCCACTGCTTTCCTAGGCTCTTTTCTATCCACTATCAGCATATCCTAATGCTTTTCCTTTTCTCAGAGGGTTACTTGATGCATGGGACACCATGCACATTCTTTTCCATTTCCATCCTATGGCAAGGAATTTTAATGGAGCTAGCTGTTGGTGGATTCTGTTGGGCGATAATCAAGAAGATGCACCTCTGGTATCATCAATTCATCCCCTAACAACGACGCTGGAGACTAGCATGCATGCTTACAATTTTTGCATGGTATAATGAAACATGGTAGCTGACATGGGAAGAATTCCAGACCAAGTTCCTCCTTTTGAGATGGGATCGTGCAATTTGGCAGAAAGTAGCCTCTATTCTTCCTCCTATACCACAGGTAGTGGCCTACCATCTTTGGGTGGTTCATGAGAATGTAAAAGTCGAGCATTTGGTGAGTTCTATATATAAGATCCTTCTTGCTGCTGAGGCGTTGCCCTCCTCACAAAAGTGGTATTTGGTGGTACAATTGAATCAACAAAAAACAGTTTGGAAGTCGGTTTGGGATAAGCTACTCCATCCCAAGATGTCATTTCTGTGGTAGCAGATCATCCATAGATGTGTGCATGTCAATGTTTTGGTCCACAGATCTCGCCCTCAAGTGATTGCAACATGCCACTTATGTGCTCAGAGGACTGAGACGATTGAGCTTTCTTTCTTATTGTGTCAGCATGCTAGATCGGCTTGGTTGTGGCCTCAAAGTCTTCAATTGCAATTTGAATAGTCAGCAGGCATTATTGGCAGTGTACCCAAGTTCCTTGGACATTCAGACAAAGAGGGCATTTCATCTGACTTCAGCATGGATTATTGGGTCAATTTGGAAAAGACGAACCCCTGATGCTCAGCTAAGCAACGTATTGTCAAAGCCTATATATCTTCATCAATAAAGGATGAGGTGAAGAATCGTATTTGGGTCCATTATCTTCAGATTAATCCTTATATATAACTCGTTCAGATACTGTATGTTACAAGGTGGTAGGTGATTTTGCTCTAGTAGACAATTTCTCCACCGGGGTTTCAGTCCTCCATCTGTGTTTGTAGTTTCTTCTGATTGATAAAGTTTCTCGTCCTTAAAAAAAAAAAGTATGACTTAGGCCTATGATTCTAACGAGTTTACTAATTAATAAGTATGAGTTAGGCTTATGATTCTAACGTCCGTATAGAGACCAACACACAACACAAAATGACGAAACAGAAACCATGAAAACACACGCTCGTGTCGTGCCACCACCGAAGAGCAACCCCTTGTTAAGTAACGCATCGTTGAAAAGAATAATGCAGTGGCAATATGTTAGGGGTAATGTTCGCTTGCAGGCCATCACGCAGGGTAAGGCCACGTGGCGAGCCCCACGTAAGGGCCTGCAAGCGAACATTTCCCCTCGAAATGTTAGGGCAGACCATATTTTGCACGTGGCACTCCCTTTTTGGGTGTTTATGTGATGACAAGTGGCATTAACAGCGTGCCATGTGAGACAGGAAAGTTATAGGATGTAACTAAGTGTGATAATATGGAGAAATGTGGCCTGCCCTAGCATCTGGCTATTGGAAAAGGTTGGCCGAATTTAACCTTGGTGATTTTACGCTAACATTTTGTTCCCTTCTTTTCCAAGTTTGCGTGAGAAACAGCAGTTGTTCCTTCCACACGACGCGAATGACCACAATTTTGGACAATTGACCGCCATGTTCATAATTAATATACCATAAGATCAGCCTGATACAAATCTATGGATTGCTATGTTGCCCTCTTGTTTGTGTTAGCTTCTATCATAGGCATCACTGAATCAAAGACTTATACCCTGCCGCAGGGGTGGAGCTCGCGAAATGGTCCCAATCTTCCAGAATTTCAAGCATCAAATGGAAGCATTTACCGACTGATCACTGCATCATCCACTTCATCCGATCAGCTCGTAACAATCACAAGCGATAACGGTACGTTCGGGCTCGCCTTCTTTAGATTCTCAAACTCAAGCAATGCCTTCTACCTTAGCTTAATTTTAGGAGTTGGAAAAGCATGGGGAGTTCCTGTCTGGTCTGCAAACAGAAATAACCCTGTTGGCGAGAATGCTACCCTTCTGCTCACAGAAAAAGGTAGTCTGTCTTTGCAGGACCACAACAGTACCGTTGTATGGACTTCCCCTGTAGTAGATATTGCTTCTTTGGAACTTGAAGAAACTGGCAATCTTACTCTGCTTAATAATACAAAACATGCATTATGGCAGAGTTTTGATTATCCAACTGATGCCCTACTTCCAGGCCAAGGTATTTCTACAGGACAAAAACTCGTGAGCAGTGCCTCAAACTCTACCATGGAAGAGGGAGTGTTTGAAGCAGTAATTGGAGGAAGTGGCATCATTATGTATCTTAATATGTCCAATTCAACACAGCCCTATTATGTGTGGAGTCTTAATGGCTCTGATGCAAAATCCGCACTTCTTCAATGTTCGCCATATGTGACTAGGTTTACATTTACTGGCAACAGCTTTGAGATGGGTTATCGCCTGCCTTCAGGCATACAGCATAATGCTAGTAGCCCTTGTTCTTCAGACGTCGAAGTGTCTTTGACTAGAGCTCTTTCTAATGCATGGATTTTTGTTAGAATAGAGTTAAATGGTGACTTGATTGTTTTTAGCCGTGGCAAAGATGATAACTCAAGCTCAGGTTGGGATATGAACTTTCAGTTGGGGAAGTATATTGGCGGCGAATGCTACTTGCCTTTGACGTGCGGTCCTTATGGTATTTGTTCAAATGATGCATGCAAGTGTCTAGTACAAAGCAGAAAAGGAGAGGTTTATGTGGACTCCAGTGGGAAATGTACAGAACCAAGCTGGGCTGGCCTAGAATGTGTGCACAATGAAGCTGCCAATAAGCATTTTCTAAAGGTTTCTGATGTTACTTACTCCTCCATAGATTCCTACGGTTCTCCTGACAAAATTTCCACCTTGGAGGACTGCAAGAATCTTTGTCTTGCCAATTGCTCATGTCATGCCCTGTTCTTTGATGATAAAAATGGCCACTGCTACTTTCTTGATCAGGTTTTGGGGAGTATGACTCAAAAAATAGGGACAGTCACAGGATTCCTCAAGTTTCGAAATGTACATACCAAACACTCTAATCGTCTGCTGATAATATTGGTTAGTATTGCAGTTGTATTAATCATATCCCTAGTAGTAGCTGTTCTCATATTGTGCATAAAGCTGAGAAAGTCCAAATGTCAGCTAGAGATAATTTTGTCCTCTCTAGAAGGTCCTCCACAAAGGTTCACATACAAGCAGCTGCAGGCATCCACAAAGAGATTCTCGACTAAATTAGGGAGTGGGGGATTTGGGACAGTTTTTAAGGGCTCCCTCTCAAATGGTAAACAATTGGCTGTAAAGAAACTTGAGTCCTCTAGCCAAGGGCAAAAAGAATTCATAACAGAGGTAATTTCCTTGGGAAGCATCAGCCATACAAATATTGTTAGACTTTATGGATATTGTGCAGAGAAATCTCGCAAGTTGCTTGTGTATGAGTACATGCCTAATGGGTCCCTAGAGAAATGGCTATTCTATGAGAATGAAGAGCCCGTTCTAGACTGGAAAACTAGATTCCAAATTGCTTTAGGGACTGCACGAGGTTTGGCATACTTACATAATGAATGCCATGATACAATCTTACATCTTGATATTAAACCTCAGAACATCCTCTTGGACGATTGTTTCAATGCCAAGATTGCAGATTTTGGCATGGCTAAGTTACTTGGAGGTAAAGACATAACTCATGCACAGATCTCCATGAGAGGAACACCAGGTTACCTTGCACCAGAGTGGTTGCTACAGTGCATGGCCACCAAGAAATGTGATGTATATAGCTATGGAATGGTGTTGCTTGAACTTGTGGGAGGGCGAAGAAATTTAGACAGGACAAAGGCAGAAACGGAACACAGTTGGTATTTTCCAGCATGGGTTGTAAATGAGATGAAAGAGGGCAGGATGAAATCTGTTGTAGATCCAAAACTGAGAACAAAGGAATTTGATGAAAATGAGATCAAGAGGGTAATCAAAGTTGCACTGTGGTGTATACAGGAGAACCCTGTAAACAGACCTAGAATAGAACGTGTGGTAGGGATGTTAGAGGGGGTGGAGACAATTCATGATCCACCCTTTGATTGTTATTATTTTACAGTCGAGAAACAGGGTTATTACAGTGAGGAAAGTTCTATCACTGGTGATGCCTGACTTTTGATGTATATAGGCAAATGTAAAAAAGATGCATTTGCATGTTTTGCTTGTGTCTATTGCGCGATTGCATGATGTAGCAAATCTTACCATAGGATGTGAAAATGCTTCCTAATGACCCCCGAATTGAACTGGTCCAAATTAAAACTAGTCATTCTTCTATCCAAGTCGGATTCAAGTAGCTATACCATTTCTTTTTCTAACTTAGCCATGTACTGAATAACTTTGGATTTGGTGGACCTTTCGAGCTCACCTGAGAGCTATTGAAGGTAGGTTACACTGGAAGGTTGATGCCTGGATGTAAATAATTCACTATCTTACAAATTTACAAACTGAAATACAAAGGTTGGGATCCTCTACTTCAATGGGAACATTAAGTTCTATAGATGTACGAATATGTAACAAACGATAGTCAGTGCTAGTAACTTTTGATTCCATACTGCCTAATCAAGAGTATTGAAATCTTGAAAAGTGTAAAAGGATCTTAACTAGTGGTAACGCGTATTATAGTATTATCCTTCCAGATGTGGAAGACAATACTGGTTGACCCTGTTTACTTGACTGTAAGTCTTTTTATTCTGCCCACTCTTCAGTGGCTTCAGATCAAACAAGCTGTACAATGAGTTGGGAAAAATTGTCCTTGTAAAAATTGTCACTAGCAATCGTTTAAAAGGGAGGAAAAAAATCTTTGTGAGGTCGAAAGACAATATTGTGAATGGCCAAAACAATTTGGTTGCCACTAAACTAGAGTGAAGCGGACCCTCAATCCACAAATCCCGACTCCATGACGAGTTGAATGATCTTTGCATGCGGATCCTAACAACACAACACCTAGGCTGTCACATTAGCATGGAGAGGATTGCAGTTCGGGAAAACAGGAGGGCTTTCTGGCCGTGGCAGGGCCAGCTGGCAACTGGCAGCAGGGGGG
>JAANSK020262138.1:0-12273 GCA_011763485.2 Isoetes engelmannii | reverse complement strand
TGGCACAAAAGTGACGTTTATGCTCCGCAAAAAGGCGGAGCATTTGGGTCACTTAAACGTCACTTTTGTGCCATTTCTATCTATTTTTGTAGTAGTGACTGTTCTAGGCAAGTTTAAGAGGGTTTACTGCCTTACAATCACTTGAGATTTAGGCATTTGCATGATGGAGGCTTTGACCTACCATTTTAGGCAAGTTTAAGAGGGTTTACTGCCTTCCAATCACTGGGGATTCAGGCATTTGCATGATGCAGGCTTTGAGACAACATGGGTGTCTGTAAGTTGATTGAGATTGCACGTGATTCTCAAACTTACAAGCTTTCAGACGGGTGTATGTAAGGCAATAAAGTTTGTGCATGATTCTGGCACTTGCAGTCTTTCAGACCGGCATCTGTAAGGTGACCAAGGTTGCACGAGATCCTGACACTTGGAGGCTTTTAGACAAGCCTCTATAAGGAGATAAAGGCTACATGTCATTCTGACACTCAGGGGCTTTCACACTTCTTGCATCATTTGATTTGTCCTTTTGCAATGACTCGGACGATCAAGGACTTGGCACGGAAGACACACCAAACGGATCAAGTCATGCATCTGAATCCTATCTTCAATGCTGCTTTAATGCAGCAGATGCACCCGCAACAGAGACCTTGGGCGACCCAGCACTTAGCATCGAAGCACAAAGAGAACGATTTTGGGCAGTGCCAGACATGCATGAACTCATGGATAAGCTGGATCTCTACCACTAGGATGTTTTTGATCGGTTATTGGCAGCAGATCAGGCGTTGCTTATGGATGTGTGGAATAAGTTCATTATCAGTGGTACCTCAATCCATGTAGAGGGCTGGTCCTATATTAGATGATCGTCATGTTTTACACCACGATTTTGAGGGGATTTAATTCACAGCCACCATCAGCAATTGTTGGAAAAATCAGTAATAGAGTGGATGCGATGGTGCAAATGGATGATATGATTCTCCACAGAGCCGATGGCAGAATCACATGTGGCTTTTGATGCACCAATGCAGGAGGTGGACCAAGACCCCTACCAGGGGCCAGCCCCAGTTGACCCAGGGCAAGACATGAGTTAGGACACCAGAGGGAGCTACTGGCTTGGACATGGATGTAGCCACGCAATTCTTCACGAACACCATGCAGATTCAAAAATCGCATATTGCTACAGCTCAGAGAGTGGGAGCACGGAGACCAGACCGTCCCCCCATTTTCTTGTGCAATTTCGTACATTACAGGACTGGTTATATGTTCCCCAGCATGGCTACCATATGAAGGGCACTCACTTCTCCATACAGGAAGATCTTTCCCAGATACAGTTGACCAGAAGACATGAGGAACTCTGTAAGGTCCGAGAGGCACGATCGTAGAACAAATGGGCAGTGTAAAGAGAGGGAGCCGCCATTATCCGAGACCTTTGGCCACCAAACCCCTGGCTTGGCTATACTTAGTTGCTCCCTCAGGTTTGGCTGATGTTCTTTTCTTTTCTTCTATTATGTTTGTAAAAATTAAGTTTGATATATTTGTTTGGTGAGGGAGCTTGTCTCCAACTCTCGTTCGAGTTTAGTGCCTTGTGCATGTATCGTCTCATAACCCAATTGGATTCCCATGGACATAAAAAACGCTCCTCCTCCTCCTCCTCCTCCTCCTCCTCCTCCTCCTCCTACTACTACTACTACCTTTCCTCAAGTAGCGTCCATCTCTATTTCTCCTTCTGTTGCACCTTTACCTGCTTCTGTATCACCTCTACCTACACCTCCTGCAGCTTGGGGTTCTTCTGATGCAGTGGCCAAGATGTCTTCTACAAGGTTTAGTGATTGGATAAAGCATGATATGGCATTTGGTTTACAATATGCTCATGTTTCTGCAGTATTGGGCATCATGTTGCAGAATAATAAGAAATAATTGAGCTCATATCTAAATGACTTGCAAGCACTCAATGATCGTATGGAAGTCCAGTTGCCTTCTGAGGGTGTATATGACACATAAGAGTGTTCGATTGCTTTTATGCAGCTGGCCTACTGGTTGTTGAGATTGATCATAATATTCATTTGCAATGTGTGCATAATCTTGAGTCCCATGCAATTGTTTTCCATTTCACTCGACATTTTCTTGATCTCCGAAAATTGACTTTTGGCTAAAGCATCAACTGCGGAGACTAGACCTTTCTCAGTACGTATCTTTGGAGGTCTTAGATAAGGTGAATAATTTCTTTCTAGTCATGTTGGACTCTTTACTTGCAGTTGACAAGCTTGCAGAGCATGCCGTTGATCCTCTTTGGAGACATTATCTTCTACACCAGATTTATTCGCCTGGATTTTTGCCTAGTAAGTCATGTGCATTGTGCATGCCTTGTTAGTTCGCATTGGAGGATGGTCCTCGAATTTGTGTGTCTCTTCCTGCTGGTGTTTTTTCCTCTATCAATTATGGTTAAGAGTGTCCTCTTTCCATCAAGTACAAATTACGTCTGCTTAATGGACCAGATCTTGCCAAGATGTTTTTGAATGTTGATTCTCTTGCTAGTTATGGATCTGGGTGGACATTTGTCTCTGCCTCTCGTGTCCTCCGTCTACTTCTCGACCAGCTATTGTGCCTTCTTCTCAAGTTGTTTCTTCCTCTCATTGTAGTATGTGTCCTAAGAAGATAGCTCTAAATAGAGTTTTGACTTAATGAAGCAACACTATCAAGCACAATCTCATTATTTTTGGACAATGCCTGAATATGTCGACTTTTTTTGGAATTCTTGCTTCAATGACAATTTTCATATACTAACAGACATCCCCAGCGAGTGCGGCATATGCTTCAGCAACAAGTACAGGAATCTTGACAGTGTTGGGTAGCTTCTTCTTATTGGAAGGAGCCCAAGCATAATCGATAGTCTCAAGCATGATGAAGCCCACTGGATTGACTCTATATCAATATAGTCATTATTAGCATCTGGGGTCCATCTCTTCTTCCAACAATTAACATATTGGCCAGGATATACTTGGTTCCTCTCACAAGGATAGGCACTGTCTCATAATTATCTTTGTTTTCATCTATTGGAGGATCCTCAATAGCATATCTTAACCAAGTAAGGCATCTTCAATCGCATCAATCGGTCAACCTTCATCCATATATAAGGGATGCATCTCCATGAATCCCTTTCAGTCTAGAACCTTTACAATAGCATACATGTTTATTGAAAGATATGAAAGATATAAATACCTCCTATGGCCTATTCATCCCTTTCAGTCTAGAACCTTTACAATGGCATACATGTTTATATGGCATATTCATCCCTTTCAGTCTAGAACTTTTACAATGGCATACATGTTTATTGAAAGATATAAAAGATATAAATACATCCTATGGCCTATTCATCCATGGTGGTCTTACCACGAGTCTGCTAGTATATTAACAGTAGAGATGCGAACTTCGATAACAATAGAGATGCAAACTGCGATAATGGTATCTTCATGTCACAAACTCTAGTAGCCCAAGGTCGCACATGTGGATTTGGCATTGCAATAGTCCGTATATCATAAAGCAATTAAAAAACCCTTATGTGTTATGTGACGTGTCTTCAATTCTAGGCATCGCAGTAGTCCATATATAAGTAGCTAAGGGTACCTTCACACCCGGCATTAAGTTAAATTTTGTTAAATGTCTTAGTTAAATATTTAAGACATTTTATGTCCGCACCAAAGTTAAGTTAGCTTTCTATTAAGACTTTAACTTAATAGAACCTAGTAAAATGTCTTCGCAGCAACAAAAATTAAGTTATTTTGTGTTAACTTAAAGGCCAAAAAAAAAGATAGTTCATATATACTTCCTTTAAGTTAGTGTTATCTTAATATTAACCGCAATCTCTTCGCATATGCCTCCGTTAAGTTAATGCTAACCTAATATTATTGGCAATCCCTTCCATGGTTATTCAGAATCGAAACTAACTCTGTAAATATTGAGCTTGAGAGGTAACTACTGAGAGGTCATAAGGAAAGTACCTATTCCAGTAGGTTTGGATCATCAGATTCATCCCTTGTTGCTTGTGAAGAAGCAGCTTCAACTACGAGCAGCTCAAGCAGCCTCATGACCTGCAGGGAGCTCCATGTCCACGACCTCCGATTGCAGCTCCATAGGCAGCTCGACGAGGAGGCATTCTGCTCCCCATAGCTCGACCTTCGTTAAAGTGACCTGGGATAGGTCACTTTAATTATACACTCATTTTAACTTTGTGTTAACATTGAGTTAAATTTGCTAACTTAAAATAACTTGGTCTGAACAACGTTTAGGTTAGTAATTTTAGGTTAAAAAAATTAAAGGAATGCTAATTAATTAACTTAACGAAACACTAACTTAACTTGTAGTGTGAACAAATAGCCGTTAAAATAATAAATTTAACCTAACCTAAAAGTTGGTGTGAAGGTACCCTAAATAGTTAAGAACCCCCTTGTGAAGGTATGGCATCATCAAGAGTGCAAGATCTCACATTCTAGATGAATAAAAATATACATGGTTAATGATGTTGCCCCATTACTATCTTCTACCCGCCTTTGTTTGGTGTTCAATGCTCACTCGACATCTATGATATGCGTATCATCCTCGCTCCAGAGATAAACAATCCTTAGCCTCCCTATCTAGCTAGGTTACTTGGTTACTATTTATAAATCTTGTCAATTGCTGAGTGTCATAAGATAAAGACAACTAAATGCTCTATGCAAGCTACATCAGTTTGACAGTACCTATCCTCCAAGCAAATGCTTGCTAACATTCATGACTGTTTCAAGGGCTCTGACCCAACCATCAAATATGCTCGGGGAGTGAACAATTCCAGCAGAACAAAAAGAGTAAGAAGGAAATCGTCAATAGCTGGTTCTTCGATCCTTGACCATGTGGTTGCTTCGTTAACTACTTTAGCTCTAACTTAAATTGTTACTGCCTCGTCTTCAAGCTCAAAATTAAAAGCTATGAGCCCCAGCTTGATTTTTAGAAGCATAATTCAAGCCCCGTTAGTTTTTAACCTTTGGCTCTTAAACGGTGGCATCCACATCAGAGTTAACATGTTATGATATTACAAGGTCTGAAATCATTAAAGTAACGAACTCATTTTCCGACATTCAGGCAAAAATGTTTAGCATCATGTGCTGCTTTCAACTCTCTCCCATTATAGAGCCATTCTGACTCTCAATAACTAGAGGCAAGGTCATCTCCTCTTCTTGCTAGCTTTGGAGTATTTTTTCGAGCTTGCAGGAGCCACCAATAAGTACACAAATACACCAACCAGGGATAAAACTGAAGCAAGAGGTCCATACTTTATTGCAAGTTCCTGCATATAAGTGGAAACAAAACATATCTTTTAGAATTGCAACATAACTGCTAAACAACAAAATGAAAAATGCAGTAACTTACCTTTAACTGTTGAAGGAATTATAAGGAAAATAATCATACACCAACAGAACAAATCTTAGTGCCATGGAATCTTATAGAAGAAAGAAGGCATTTATGACTAAGAATATAATTACCCAATCAAACTTCAACTCATTTGGCTTGTCAGAGAGGATGTCCAGTGGTGGTAACGGAGTAGAGAGAGCCTCCTGCAAGTAAAGATATTCCAGTTTAGAGAAGATGATAAAGACAAAAAGCATGAACCCTTCCGGCTAAGGCATACTTACTTGGAAACTGGATTTTGCAGCCATCCGAAATTTAACAACAGCTGGCTTGCTATAATATACTGTCTTTGCTTTAGACTCTAGAATAAATGTGTGGTATAATGATCCCCCACTGGAAAGGCCAGTCAACAAATTATTGATATGCACACTTGAATACACCAAACTAATACCATACTTACGCTTCTAGCTTATCCCAGGCAGCAGAGGTATTTCCACTGGCCAGACTAAAGACTTCACTTGGCCAGTTCTCATCATTTAAGCTCACATCATATGCCGTGCTGCAGTTATGGAAGCCAATTAGGAGGACGCGCAGAAAATATCCATTTGCTTAAGACTATCCAGAACAGAAGAAAACGAGTTACAGGCAGGTTAAATTTTACAGAAACAAAATTCCCCATTGCAGTTATAGTTACTTGTTCAAGTTACAAATTAAGCTTCGGGGCTTCACGCATTCACTAGAAGATCTGGGACATGTAGATTCAGCTAAACAAGTAGAGACCATATAATGCAAATACTTTGAATCCACAACAGCAAACTATGAAGAACATCTATAAGTTATCCAATCCAAGCCAATCCAATCCAACCTTCCTGACAAGAGTCAGCATCCCTGCACTATTCATTAAAGAAAAGGGATTGCAGATTTGATAAACAAAATGAAGAACAAGAACTGGTGCGTTAGCGACGAACAGAATGATGAAGAAGATAGTCATCACGATGAGGATTTTTAATCGACTTTATCTGTTTTGCAGCTGTACTTTGTCTTATCAAAGAAGAAAAACTTAATCTTCTCACTGTGAAATTCATGTTTAATTACAGATGTATGCCTTTCCATTTGGAAAAAATTCACCAGACTAAATAAATACCCCTAACTATGAGACTAAATACCTGTAACTTTAGCATGTTTTAGATTGTTTTGGTTTGATCAAAAGGTCCAGGCCAACGAAACCTACCTGAAACAGTAAAGTCTTAAGGGCATACCTGGATCCGGCGTTATGCAAAGCCAAAGAGACGACGACTCGCTCAGATCCTGCCTTGCCTCTTTTCTTGAACTCCGCCTTCTTATCCACCAACAAAAATGCACCATCTCCGGCAACTAGATCTATCATAAACAGAAGCTGGGCTGAAACAACGAGACCTAGAAAGAGCAAACTGAGCGCCTTGAACTCCATGGCTTCCAGCTGCCCCTGCGGCTATGACCTGTTGACCCCATAAGAAGCTATTTTTTTCCTTTTCTTTTCTTTTTCCCCTTTTTTTTTCTATTTTTTCTTTTTCTTTGCCTTTTTACTTTTTTTTTCTCGGTTTGCAATTTTTGGTGATTGGAATATTTTTTTCTCTTTTTTTTTTTTGTTTGCCCCAAGAGCAAGCCCTAGGGATGGTGTACTTTGAAATATTCATAAGAATCTTCTGTTTGGATGGTATATGTCTGGCCTGATTTAGACTTTGATGTTTGAGATTCTTTGAAAGCTATGAGGTTGAAATATTCATAAGAATATTCTATTGGCATGGCAGATGTGCGGCCTGATTTAGATCTTGATGGCTGAAATTCTTTGAAAAGTAAGTAACAGTTAGAAAGCAGATTTTTAATCGCAAATGTAGGCAATTCATTCAAGGAGATTCTTCGTTTCTTAGTTATGAGCAGTGCTTTCTAATGTTGCAGGAAAATTTCCATAACATGGAAGTGCGTGGTCCGCATATAGCCACCTTAAAGAGAACCAAAGATACGTCGTTGTCGAGATGCAACAGTTGATGGGGGGCACTTTAATGCAGGCAAGATTGTGTAAAACCATATTGTTGTTTTATAAAATAATCCAAGTTAGGGGCATATATTGTTGTAGATACTCATGTATTCTTCATTGCTACTCGCACTCTTGGCATTCCCTAATGATTTTCCAAGTTATAGGCATATCTTGTGCACAGTTGCATGGGTTTCTAGAACTACTATGGATAGACATGGACAAGAATGCCGAAAAAAGAGGAAAGACAAAAGAGCAAATGTAACCCGTCAAGAAGGGCAAGGGTAAGAATAGTCGAAAGTTGCTCACATGAATTGAAAAAAAAAAAGCTAAGAGATAAAAATAAATAGCTTACACTAAAGTCACGAACTAACCATGTTTAAAATCCGAAAGAAAAACAATTCTCTAAGGAGCATGGAACACATAGCAGGCAACAAAGAAACAAGTGGTATAGGAAGAAGCCATAAATGTTTTTGTAGGCTCACGGTTGAGAGGCTCCAAGTGAAGGTGGAAAAACGACATAGCTGAAAAGGGCATGACCAAGAAAGAAATGAATAACCATACCAACTTGGACTGAGCACTTAGAGGTATATGAAAAAATGCCAATGCTAATGACTCAACAATTTAATTTAATTTAATTTAGTAGTTTAATGCCATACCACTATAGCAACATCCCTTCTAGAAGCTATGACGATTATGACAACACATTCACACACATGCACACACCACATTACACATGATGAGACTCACACACATTCACGTCATTCCCAGCATACACTACACATGATGAGACTTGCACTCATCCACATGAAGCTTTGGGTGTCTGGTTCCGGGCCATTAACCAATATCCAATATAGCCAAGTTGTCTAGAAAACCTTTGACATCATCCATAAGGTTCCCACGAGAACAAAAATATACGGGATAACGTAAGGTTTGGAATGGTGAGGCGTATGTATTTGTAGTGCAATTCGTATGGGGGATGACATGGAATTAGGGTTTGGGTTTTGTAATGGTTGATGTTAATTGTGTTTCTAAAATTAGGGTTCCTGGGAGCCGATTTTGGAGGAAGGGCGACAGATGTATGTGGAGGAGCTCCACGTTTCCATTTCTGAGTTTTTGTAGGCACCGAAGGTGCGGGATCGGCTGAAGGAAGCAGTACGGCGGCGCTGAAGCTTGATTAGGTCGGATTTGCAGAAGCATCCGAGGCTGCACAGAAGAGGTTTAGCCGAGTTCTGAAGGTAGGCATATGCAGGAGTAGGAGGCGCGATTTGGAAGCAGGGTAATTAAGTTTGGAACTTAAAATTGGGGAAACGCTCATCCGACGATTTTTTTACTCTGAACTCAATACTGCCACTAAAGGATTCAGTGCAGACAAGCTTCTTGGCGAAGGAGGTTCTGCAAAGGTTTACAGAGGAACCTTGCCTATGGAGGGCTCCTTGGTTGCAGTTAAGGTTATGCCATACGCATCCAAAGCAGGCCATAGCCAATTCGTTGCAGAGATTTCTGTTTTTCGGTCAGTTGAAGCACAAGAATATGGCGAGTTTGAGAGGTTTGAGAGCTTAGATGAGCACCTATTTTCTTCACATAAGCTCCTTCCTTGGAATACAAGATATGACATAAGGAAGGGTGTGGCTGAAGGCCTAGCATTCCTGCATGAAGGGTGGAAGCAAAACATTGTACATAGAGACATCAAGGCTGCTAATGTTCTCGTCGATGCAATCTGCACTTTTAGACAATCCATTTCATGGTATGCAACAAGCTTATTTGTAGATAATCCTAGCTTCTTCAATGTCAATTTTGATGGAATGGGCATGTCTATAGGAGAGGTCATTTGGGCAGTTATGGTGATTCATGCTGGTTTGCTTATGATAGACAGTGAAATTCTATTTGTTATACATGGCCTTGAAATCCTTCTTCTTGCAAAATTTGAGAGTGAATAAGCATGCGAAGCTGCTTATTTCGAGGTCAGATATTATGTGTTTGTAATTGAGTAGACCTTTTAAAATATGGTGTTCAATCCCTTTTCTTTCACTTACAGATGGACAATGTACTGATTGATGTTCTTTGAAAGGTGAGTTGCCTTCTCCTCTTCTTTGTCATGAACATGGTAGGAGATGGAGTCATATGGATTCCTACAGCGGAGGGGGTTCGAATCCCCCGGCTCCTTCCTGTTCTTCATATTGTCTTGTTTTATATGATACATGTAGGGGCCAGGTGTCAGCTTCTCTTCTGTTTGCGTGCATGTGTAGCTAAGGGGGGCGTTGACCACATGGTTGACTTATGAACCATTGTCCATAATCATAGTCCTACGTGGAAAATGTAGTTTGGATTAGGTTTGACTTTTCACGGACGGATGAGATTCTCTTAGAGGGAATCTTGGTAGGAATATCCTGACCATCAATGGCCAGGATGTAGCGATAAGAAGGATGTAGCGATAAGAAGGATAAATATTATATTATACACGTAGCATCAAACACATGCATCAAACATCAAATGTAAACACTCCATCACATAGCAGCCTTTAACAAAGAGTAGCAGAGGTAAGAAATGGCAACAGAAAAAACACATCTCTTGTACACTTGATTTTGCTCAGCCATTCCTGTGCTGAATTTTGAATAGATGGTGCAACTCATTGCCTTGACTTGACTTCAACAACAAAGAGCAACCATAAAGAAACTATAAAACGGATTTGCAGCAGAAGCTTCATATAAAGTTATGTTAGAGACAACATAGTCATCCAAATAAAGACCTTTCAACTGAATAAGTACTCATAACAGACTCAAAATGGGTCCACGGAATTATCCTAGTGAAAATTCTGCTAAACTTCCTAATAGCAAAAACATAGAAATCTCCATGCTTGTGTATTCTATCATGCATGCATATTCTATGAGGAGGCAATGACTAGATTGAGAAGCTCTACTGCCACCAATTTGATAGTCCAGATGAGGCTTTAGCCCTTTTTAGCAGATTAGTTGGGGTTCGTTTTTGGTTGCCATCGATTTTGGCTTTGCTGCTAGCCTTCTTCTTGATTTCGATTTGGTAGCCTTCTTTTCGCTAGCTTTATGCGGGGTCCAAACTTGATTCATTTTACGAATTCACTTTAGCCCTAAGCCATTTTGTCTGTTTTGTGGTCTTGTTTCATCTGCTCCAGGTTATTTATATAATTGTTTGGTCTGCTCTAGAGAACCGTGGGCAATGTTCCGAGGAAGAAAAGATATGTCCCTTTTCGAGCTTATTCTAAAGCCGAGGCCAATTCTATCAGTCAAAATACTTTCAGTCTGTCACAAAAGGGCAAAAAGAGTCGGGCAACTACCCTGCAAAGCAATGAATCAAGTTATTCCTTTTTGGAGAAACTGAAGCCCGCTTTACCTCTATTTCCCATGCCCTAGCTATAGAGGACATGGTGCCGCTAGTGAATAGATTATTTCACTACAAGCGGATAGGGTTTTTGCGTCAAACCTTGCATCACTACTTTTTAAGGTTTGTCAGATTTGTGTCAGAAGCTTGAACGTGACACAAATTAATTTGATTGCGTCATAACTTGTGGCAATATAGTTATGTCAACAAACGTCATGTGCAAGACATATTTGTGTCAAAATTTTGATACTTTTTTGTTACCCTTTGTAACGAGGATTGCATCTAGTATTGTGAAAAGATTGTGACATAATTTAAGTCAAATATAGCAAAGGTTTGTATCCACTACAACATCGCTAGTTCTACAGTTTTAAGTCAATTTTATAATGCTTTTTTGTCAAATTTTGTAATATCTTCTTGTCAGTTTTTGTGAAATATTTGTGTCATTTTATAGTGTCAAACATACCGGCAATTTCACATCAATTATTTATTATATATTGTGCCACTTACATCTCGTGATTGCGTCAAAGAAGTGTCAATATAGTGACATTGTAAAATAGAAATGCATAGATATCTTGACGCAAAAAGGGCTAAGTTTGACACAAAAGTGCCACTAGCTAGTACAAGGGAAACAACCTTACAAATAAACATTTTATGTTATTTAATTAGATTGGCATGGTTTTTAATAATAATATGCTAAATGTATAAATAACATTAGAAGTATTGCATAAACATTATATCCAATATTTATGTGTACTAGTAACGGATGCCCGGCGTTGCCGGGCTTTAGCCCAAGATTTCATAATGCCGTGTGATGCTGGTTTAGATGTTGCCGTAAGTGCTCTATAGGAAGGAAGGAAGGAAGGAAGGAAGGAAGTATATTTTAACGTCCACGGAGGCCAAAGGCCTATGAGATGTTGTGGTATAGGGAATTGCTATCGAAATGGAAAGGGGAAGGCAATGTTCTCCCTTAATATAGTTGTTTGATATGCATATAGTTAGCTTTGAAATTTGAGTGGCTTGAATAGCTGGGCATTTCTTATATCTATTGTTCAAGCAATTATAAGAGTCGGGATGGTGTGAGATCATAGTAGAGACAATTTGTACTTTGAAGTAGAACATGGTCTCAAGGTTGTGGTTTTTTTTTTTTTTTTTTGAAGAGCTTTTCTCAATATATTAAAAGAATGGAAATAGTACAAAGTGAGTGAGGAGGAAGAAGAGCTGCCCCAAAGAGGCCGCGATACTCCACCACTCCATTACCCTGACAACTACAACTGCACTTGTAAAACATCCATCATCATCCACTATCCCCAGGAAGTCATGCCAGATGGCAAACTTCCTTTCTGCCAATCCCGAAAACACCTGAAAGCTCTGGAACAACTTGTACCTTAGCCGGGGGATCAAAGAGGCCAAAGGCTGCTGGATCCCCTGAAAAATCCACAGCCGCCGGCGTTTCCAGATTAGCCATACCAACCAAGCCACACATAAGTGCAAGGCTTGCTTCCTCGGAAGAGACCAAGCACCTGGAT
>JAANSK020262127.1:0-12274 GCA_011763485.2 Isoetes engelmannii | reverse complement strand
ATTCTGCCCTCTCCGCCAATTGCGTCGCGCCACGTGTCCATCATTCTTTTCTAGGAATGTGTGCGTGGGACATTTAGTCAACATTCTGGTTTCCATTCCACTTTTTAGCAAACATTCCGGTTTTCATTCCACTTTTCATCAACATTTTGTTTTCCATTCTACTTTTGGCCACTCTAGAAGTGACACGTGGTACAGAATGCACCCTAACTTGCTTCCACGTAATAAGAATGTTGGTTTTGCCAACATTCCTGGCGTGGAAACGTGCCAACAAAAGTCTCACCATAGATAACCTCCCGAGCCACCGTGGGACGCCGAGATGCTTCTAGACGGTCTTCAAATAAGGATTGCTCAACATCATTATATTGTTTGGTAATAAAAACTCCATTAGGCCAAAGAACCTGCAAACATTTTCTTAGCTTAGTGTCAAAATAGAACACGCAGTATGTTGTCATTCACCTCCTGAATCCAGTTCATTTCTGAAGCAATACCCTGCTCTGCCCAATACATCATCCAGAATGCTGCTCTTCCGCACTCCGCCTCCTGCTTGCTCCATCTCTGGAATCTCCTCTTCCTGCAAAAAATCCCTCCGCCATGTTCACGCCGCCCTGCTCTGCCTTATCTTAAATAGAAGCCCGAGGTTTGCACTTAGAAACTATTAGACAACCAAGCCAAAAGACCTTAGAAAACCCAAAACCATATTTCTAACATCAGCATTCTACGGATTTTAAATGCGAATACGCCCTCAAACCTTCATAAATCTTATGTAACAAACTCCCCCTTTAACATTTTGAGAAGTTAAAGGGTCATTCTTGATACTATGGTAAGGATCAAAGTGGCTTTACCTAAAGCCAACAAGAATTTAGCATGTTTCACCATTTGTCCATTATGTGTCCACAAAGTCCAACACCTCAACAACTAAGCCTCTTTCAACAACGGCCAGTAGTATGTGTAGAATATTCCTGAATATTCCTATCTAAACCAAAAAGGACAAAAAAGAAAAACTCGTGTTTGGCATGTCCATAATTCATAACAGAATGGCCCACATCATTACATCCACTCAAGGATTCCATGTTTTTTCACAGTCTCTGTTACTTGGAATCCAAGTTACAGACTTTTTTTCTGTTACTTGGAATCCAAGTTACAGGCCCAAGTCATCCATTACTATAAAATGGTGCTTTTCCCCCTTATTTTTGTCACTTACTTACCTGCATCCTCCTCCTCAAATTGCTCTTGCAAAAAGTTCGCATTCATTTCTTCAATTGCTCAGCCATGGACGTAAATCAAAAAATGCGCAAGCCTTCTTCTATCAAAAGCTTGTTTCAGAAGCTCATCCGCCCTTCAAACAAGGTTTCAGATCAGAAAATAGCTGCCAAATCCAAGCTCTCTTCTAAAAAGATTCACAAATCCACTGTGCCTTTGGTGGTCAATTATTTCCCAGCAGGGAACAATCTGTCAAGGCTTTGATCAAACAATGCAGTTGGCATATCAAATGATTAACTGAGAATTGACCTACTCCAATGCTCAAGAAACTGGGCCATGCTATGGGCCGCCTCCAACATGCTCAGATTCTAGCTTGTTCTAGAGCTCAAAAATGGCAGATTCAAAAATTCTGCGCTATTTTTTTCTGTAAAAGAGCTCTAGAACATGGCAGGAATTCGACAACTTACCTCCATCAAATTACTCTGCACAGATTAGAGGTAATTTGTTCATGGATGCGGTGGATATATTTATACCTGGGCATGTGTAAAATGAATCAATATTTATAATATTCTATATTTTATAGAGATTTTTCTTTGCGCAGATGAAATGATGCATCTGCCATAAAATGATGTATCTGCTAATTTTGTTTGCAATTTGTGGATGAGTAAAGACAATTCCCCTTTTTATTTCTCGTGCATTTTGAAGGAAGTCTAACAGATCTGAGGATAAGTAATGGTGCACAACTCCATTTTCCTTAGTTTGACAATAAAATGGGGATTGTTTACGATTCTTTCTTGTTCTTTACACCTTCTAAAGATAAAAAACTCCTGCTTTCCAAAAGATCTGAACAAATGCAAACCATTGGCTGCATTGATTCTAAACTTCCAATAGAAAAATGTTGAAAATGGCTCAACAAAATATGCTATCCCTCTGCATTGTATATTAGTTGTTATCGCTTCTCTTAGAAAAATCAATATTGTACTCAAATTAGTGGTGTTGAAGCACTGTGTTAGTGCGTGCATATTCTAATTTAATTGCTGCAAAAATAAAACAAATATGCTTACTTGTGTTTCACGCCATCTTAAAATGCTATAGTCAGCGGCAAAATAGTGGAGAGCTTGCTATATCCATAAACTGTTTAATATTCACAGTCAACACATCTGACCTAAGAATTTACTGTTTACAGAATTTCCTTCGTTCCTTCCAAGCACTCCAATGCTATAAAAGACTTCCTGTTCTCTTATTCATCATCAAGAACTCTTCCTCCTCATTTTTTTGTTTGCCAATTTTTGCATTAGTTTGCTTGATTATGGAAGCGAGCAACAAAATGAGCAAACAATTTTCAGTAAAGCGGTTGCTTCAGAAGCTCTTCAGCCCTTCAAACAAGGTTTCAGACCACAACATGGCCACCAAAGCCAAGGCCTCTGCTAAAAAGATAAAGAAACCCAAGGTTTCCGCGCCTCTGGTGGTTAATTATTTCCCAGCATGCCAATATTTGTCAAGCTTGTGATCATGCTATGCTACTCATTGCTGAAGGTAAGCATATTCTTAGATGGCCATAGATTATATGATTCTTTAGAGATACTGTTCATGCATTAAATACTATTTGGCCTGATGTATGATACTATGGGCACTAAGGAAAATGTGAATATTCTCACGTTTCCTGTGAAGGCTATTGAATGGTCCGAAAAAAGTAGCAACAGTAATTTCTTATGCCAAAATAGTGATTGAAATCATATGATGCTTACTTCCATTGCACCCCATTTCTCAATTACTATCTGAACTTGGTTATGGAGATGGGCAAAATGACCAAGATGTTTTTCTCTAAAGAATGGCTCCAGAAGATCTTCAAATCCTTGAGTTCTTCAAACAAAGTGGCCGATGAAAGCTCAGAGCACAAAAGAAGGCCCGATTCAACTCGCAAAGTTCGCGATAACAAAGAAAGGCATAGTTTTGGAATGTTTAATGGGCTTGCATTTCCAAGCAGAAATCTGTATGTCTCTTATGGCTTCAACATCAATGGACAGAAAGATTGACCTGTGAATTATGAGAAGCAGCCTGAGAAAATTCCTGTAACTATTGTTATGTGTAAGGGAGCTTCTAATTATCATAACTTTACTGCACATTAATAGATCTCACATTGTTCTCTCTCTCTCTCTCTCTCTTTGATACATTGATGCCCAGTTACTGTATTTATGTGGTTCTTTTGGTCTTAAAAAGTGGCTTACTTTTGGAAACCATATTGTGCTGCTCTTCCTGTACAACCAATTTTTTCCTGCATTTTTTAAAGCTTAGATATTAGTATTAAGCAATCTTCTGCCTGCAAATCTGCTTCTGAGTGCCTCTTCATAGCCTACCTTGTGTTTCGCACGGGCAGGTAGGTAAATTGACCATGGATACCATGTAAAAATAATTAGCCACTCATTGCTTTGTATTTAAATAATTAGCTTGTTGTCCTATGGAATTGCACTGTTTGGTATGCATTAAAATTTCAATCTTCTGACTTCAGTATTCTAACTTGAAATATCTAGGAAAACAGAGCCTTTTCCTGAATAATGTAATGAATTATCACTTCTTTTAATGTCATAATAATTCCAAACTTCGTATTGAAAAATGGGATTCATCCTTTCCATGCTGTTATGCATTCTTCAAGAGCAAGCATTTGTCTTTTGGCATCATAACATCACCTTTAAAATGAAATGATTATGAAAACCCAAAAGCACTCTATCTATTTTCGTTCATGCATAACAACAAGAAAGGATATAAATCTCAAACACTGCCCAGAAACTTGAAAAATGGTTGGCATTGATTTTTTTTAAGGCCAAACTTTTTGGGAGCTCAAACTTAATTTTTATCTACTTAAGTGATGCCTTGAAATCTGCACTAAAACTCCTATTCTCATTCTGATTCTTTTCTACGTTGCTTCTGAGTGGCTACAGTTCTTGCTTACAGAATTCTTTCTTTCTTCAGCTGCAAGTTATTCCAACCAATGCTATAAGAATCTACCCATCTTTTCATTCCTCATCAACTATTTGCCTGGATCTTACACTTTGCATTCATTGGCTCAATTGTTCAGCCATGGAGGTGAATACCAAAATGCGCAAACGCTCTAGAGTAAAGAGATTGTTTCAGAAGCTCTTTCGCTCTTCTAACAAAGTATCCGACCAGAATATGGCTGCCAAATCCAAGGCCCCTTCCAAAAAGATGCGTAAACCCAGAGTTTCTTCTGTGCCTTTAGTGGTAAATTATTTCCCAGCAGGCAACTATTTATCAAGGTTGTAATCAGTCAGAGGATGATCTGATGGCAGAAAACCTGCTTTCTGCAACTTAGTAGCCTGGCTCATGATCCCATGGAAAATCGGCCTAACTTATAATATCATATTTTGTGCCCATATTTCAATTAAGCAGCAAAGGATGAACAGTAGGCAGGTTTATCAAATATTCATTGGCAGCTGAGAATTTGTCTTTTAGAGATAGACTTACAAAGCAAAGTTCGTAACTATAACTATGTATACATATTTAATAGATTTTTCAGAGTAAAATCTAGTACAATTTTAGAGGTGCTAAAAGCCAAGTCCTGTGATTTTGTCTATTATGACAAAACTCCAAAAGGATTTATTAAAAGCTGCATAAAGTATAGTTGACCTGAGATATAGACATGTTTCTCATGTGAATATTCTCACGCTTTCCATGATGGAATATCCTTAAAATTTGGATAAATCAATAAATATGATTTTATATCAAAACAGTGGTGGAGATGCTTATTTCCATTGCACGCAGTCTAACATTTATTTGAATTCGATAATCGCGAAGAATTGGATGATAACATTTTCTAAAGAACTCGTAACGGGTGCCCGGTGTTACCGGGCATAAGTACGGGCCTATTGTAAGCATTGATGAAGTTGTAGACATACTTACTACATATAGCCAAAATCTTGAAGCTACATGTATTGAACTGATCTAAACAGAGCAATGAATTGTATTGTATTCAAAACTAATATGCGAACTACTTTGGTGGTAGTTAGGTGGGCCAGAACTGCCTGGATTGCAAGGGTCACTTGGTATAAATTTCAAATAACAATGGCATCTATAACATCGTAGAAAAGTGGCATTTACAATTTTTTACCATAATTATTAAAGCCCCATATTAGTATTTGGACAATATTTTTGAAGGTTCAATGGTCAAATTGGACTTTCATTTAGGATGTGCATTCAAAAAATTTTGTTTTTAGATGGTTGACATCTTTTGTTCTTGTGTAGGTTGTTAAATTGTAGTGAACCCAATTGCAACTTGTTTGGCACGTAAAGTGAAGACTACATTTCAATAGAACGGAGAATGATACAAATTCCACGAGCAATATCTATATCCTTGTGTTGAGTTTTTGGCATGCACGCCAAAGCCTGCATTAGAAAAGGAACGGGAATGGAATCATCCTTTCAATCAACGATGGGAATGGAATCATCCTTTCAATCACATCGTTGATTTATGATACGCAACTGAGACATCTATACCGAGAGCACTCCTAAGCAACACAATAGGTTGTACATGACTTAATAACCCTTTGTAATAACAAAATAAAATGACCCTATTTAGGGTGATTCGTTACATCTATGGAATTTGATGGTAACAAAGTCCGTCGTTGCTGGGCCAGAGAGTGCTATTGTAGGCGAGTATAAAGTAGCATATGTAAATTACCTTGCTAAACTAAAAGGCAAGATGAAGAGGGCCTAAATAGAGTTCTTGCTAAACTGAAGGGTGAGAGAAAAATGGGAGAATTGAAGTGGGCCTACGTAGAGTTCTATTGTAAGCAAGCATGAAGTAGCATATGTAGATTACCTTTCTAAATTGAAATAGGTGCAAGAGAAAAGGGGGAGAATAGAAGATATGTTATATGTATTATGTCTGGTGAGAGTTGTATGATTGGAGTCACTAAGGCTCGCCCTTGAAAGTAAGTTTCTAGTTAGTTGGAAATTGTCGGTAGTCAACTTAAAATTTCTGCATCCTTGGTTACATATAGATATGGACAAAAAAGAGCAAGCAAAATCCAAGAAACTATATTCCAAGAAAGAAAATATTAAAGCATGTTGAGCAGGAAGATTTCCCCAATAATAATCTTCGACCTTCGGGATAAGCTTACCACCATACATATAGGTCTTAGTTATTGTGTTGCACCAGTTATAGGTCCTAGTTATTTGAGAAAGTAATTGAAACTATGATTGCACTCCCATTTCTCCTGCAATTTGGGAGACGCATTCACATATTATCTCAGCTTATTTTTTACAACTTGTGGACATAGTAAAAGTCCACAACTATTTGACTATGGTTTTTCTCAAAGATGCACTAAGAGTTCTTGCATCAGGAAGCTGGGCTGGAAAAATAGCTAAGATGAGAGCCCATGTTCTTTGAAGATCAATATTCTAGGCGATCTATCAAATACCAAATCATAAACAAAGAGCTCATGTAGTACATAATCTATTTGGGATCTTTTTGCATTAACTGCACTAAACTGGTTCTATTCGTGGTCCAGTCCCATATTCATAAAGATAAACAGTAACTTTACTTGGCTATTTATTTTCAGTTATTTTAACTCAATTAAAGTAAGACATGCCTAGAGAATGGAACTCCTTTCAAACCAATGACGAATTGATCCATGTGAAATATGTTGTTTAGAGAATGGAACTCCTTTTAAACCAATAATGAATTGATCCATATGAAATATGTTGTCATTACCATTTGCCATTAAGGCAGACTAGTGATATTCCTTGCTTGGAGGTAATAAAGATAAACTCCTATTCCTGAAGGCACAAAGTGAAGCACCTAAAAATTTGTTGACATCCATACCTGACCAGAGGTTCAACTCAGTGCACAACTTATGTGCCACTCTGTAAAGATAAGTGGACAGCTTACAAATCTTGCTCTAGAATACGTTACCTATATTAGGGCCAATAACTACTTTAAGTTCTCAACAAAATCTCAACCGTCTTTAGCACCTTTGCATCTGCAAAACTATGCGGGAAAAACATCGGTTGACAGATCATAAATTCAACCACAAAAAATCATCCACTGCATTTTGCAGTAGGAAGGCTATAATCAGTCAAATAGGGTGTGATAGAATGTCACATCCAGCTACATTAACTATAGATGTTTGGAGGAAGTAGCTAAATGCACTGCACAAAGGTTTGACAACAATGCATCACGTAGTAATGACCATGAATATTTTGCACTTAAAAGTTCAAGAAGAACGACGAGGCAAACCTGAGATTCGCGTTTTGTTGAATTTGTGTCTACATACATGCAGGCATGCTTGCAGACATGCAGGCATGCCTGCAAGCAAAGTTATGATACTCCTCTATACATTTGCATTTACAACATCTGTGAGCATCTATAGAATGCACCAGGAGTCATCTTCAATTACTATTCACAATGATAACCTTGCAGCATCTGCAACATGTTTTTAGTTGCCTTGCAACTCTGCAACATGTTTTCACAACTTGGTTGTATGTTGAAAACTCTCCATGATGATACCTTTGAATGGCTGGCCAACATGAACATATATCCATAGCATAAAAGGTGAATATGCATGCCGTAAAATATTCTAGTTGTAAATATATAAAAACCTTTGGCTTTAGTAGGCATATTGCATGTTTCTAGTATTGAATAGAGTGAACATGGTAGGATGTTTCATTATGCCAACTCCAAATAAGTCTTATAGTACATGTAGTAACACTAATTTAACAGCTTCTGCACTTACACAAAATGGAAGTTAAAATAGATTAAAACAGAGATGATTGCATGAATGTTCTCTTTAGCAGATAAATTGAGGAATTTATTTAAAAGGGATACACTTGCCTGCACCACTTCCTCCACATGTTGCAAAATTGAAGTGGTTAGTCATCTCTCCTCGAGGATTCTTGCTTGCATATGAAATACATTCCTACAGTATCTGAAAGTAACCTGCATTATAAGGTGTTCTTCTGCACATTTGTGATTCTGTATAGAATTACAAATGTGTTACAAATTAAATTCTAGAATTACAACCATGTGTTACTAAATAAATTGAGAAACAAATACGAGTAACCTTTGTGACTTACATCTCCAATCCCATACAACAGACGAAGCACACTCTGGTAGCCCCATTACATGTTTGTGGATATAGCAGTACATTGTGTATAAGACATTCTTCTATACGTTTGTCATCTTCTACTGTCAAATCTTGGATTACACCCATGTGTCAAAATTACATGATGAAATTGAGAAACAAATACTTATCAAAAGAGTGACCTACATTTTCAGTCCCATACAATAGATTAAACACATTCTGGTAACCAATAACCACTTGGAGATAATCCTTGTTGCATACAGACTGCTATTAGTTTGTTATCTTCTCATCCTTTTATTAATAAATAAAAGAATGACATTAGAAGGGAATTACATATGACATTAAGGAATTATTTATCTAATCATTGGCTGTTATCTCGAAAAAGAAGCGGCTGACAGACAAAGTTTGGTGCTCCGCACTGAACTCTTTGAATATCCAATGCAATACATTTTACTCATGAATACAATATACTTTAAATCCTTGCTTTGGTCTTAAAACGGACATCAAGTGTTCATAATGCAAAAACCACAAGGCAAACCTTGAGAATGGCAAACATGACTATAAATGGATGCACATAGGCAAGTAAAGATGATGAAGAAAGTACATGCATAACAGATATGGCAAAAGTCAGCTCGCTGCAATTTGAAAACATAGCTCAAAATGAGCTTTTAAGTACTGCATTTCCATGGCCTTGACTCTTCCATCAATGATATTAATGGGAAAGAATAGAAGTTGCATACAACGCAATGCTTACCTTGTCATGCAAGACGATAGCCATGAAAACATATTGATTTAGATGAAGAAAATCATGTGTGGCCTTCAAGCCCAAAATTAAAGTACCAATTCTTGAAGCAATAAACTCATTCTGCATTTGATGCAGTTACATCCTGAGTCTACTTATGGCAACTATACTATGCATAGTAAGTATACCTTATGGTTATCAGAGCTCGACAGTTCCACAATTCTGTGGGGATGCAATCAGCCAAGAAAAAGGGAATTGAGCTGTTTGAAAAAGGGAATCCTTGTAAGGTGTCAATAAAAGTGGATTGTCCTGCTGAAATTTAAGCTCTGGGGGTTCCTCATTGACATAAGCAGTTTGTCAAATATTATAAGCCGTAGAGTGGCTTTGCCAGAATTCATATTGTGAAAGGCTGTCAGAATAGTCTTATGCCATGGGTTGCACAGTAAGGATATAAAGAATATTTAGGTCTTCCAAAAGAATCAACTTAAAATACACTAGTATATAGAATAAAGCATGGTATGGATTGGAAAGATCTGACCAATGTTTCAAGAGTGTATCTGTGCGCAATGGAGTCCCCCATACACCACCAAGCTGTGTCCATTTGAGCCAGAATTTGGCTTGTCGAAGTGTAGCATGCATTTTGAAACCAGTGGCGGGTGGAAGGAGTTTTGGCAGAGCAATGATGAAATCATCAAAATTTTGGCATTTCTGCTCATGCGTGCTGCTAAGATCATCCAATTCTTTGACCAGTTGCTGTTGTTATGTCAAATCAGCTTGCAAGGTGTGAATGGTAGCCTTGGAGCGGGTGAGTAGATCCGCATTGATAGCTTTTGGAGCTTAATTTACCTGAACGTTTTCTTGAAGCGCTTTTTGCAATTCTTCCACCTTGGCGTATTGCTCGGTAAGATGGCGTTCAGCAACTTGCAGCTTAGACTCCACAGCCTGCACCTTAGTATCCCGCCCGGCAAGCTCTTCTCTCAACCCAGCCACTTGCGTGGTCAATTGAGTCTCAAGACGAGATGCACGTTCTTTCTCCAAGAGCAGAGCGTCTTGCCATTTTTGGAGTTCAACTACTTGTGTGGCAGCATCCTGAGCGTGATTAGCCTTGAGTTCCTCCAAATGAGCGTTAAGCTCCCGAATCTGGGCATTCAGAGGATCTTCAGCCTTTTCGAGCTGAATAGCTTTATCTGCTGTCGCAATTTTCTAATCCTTCAGCTCCGAAATCTGGGCTTCATAAGCTGTAAGGTCTGCTTCAAAAGTCTTGAGCTGAGAGCCCTGTGCATCCTGCTCCTTTTTAGAGTCTCAATTTCTTGCTGGAGCTCTACTAGCTGTGTTTTGGCCTTCTCAAAGTCATCTCGTTCCCGGAGGTTGACTAAGTGTTGTGCCTGGTGGAGTTCCCATTGTTGTTCCAACCGCTGTAACCATTCCCGCCCTTTTTGGATTAAACTGTCGAAGTTAACTTGACAAGAAGAAGGGCCAGCCATGTGTTCAGAATCCAAAATAGCCACATAGGCTGGATTGTGGGCTCTGGATCTGATGACCTTCCATCTTAGCCATAAACTTATTCTCCTCCAGGTGTTCTGTTTCTTGGGGCTGGCTGTGTTGGGATGAAGAGGTAGAGTGTAATTTGTCCCCTTCTTTTGTCTCCTCGTCTTCTTGATCAGCATGGGTAGACTCCTGAATTTTCAAGGTGCACGACTTTTTCCTCCGTCCTGCCCCTTGCCCACTGCGGGTGCGCTTGCATCTGACAACAATTTTAGATTTCTTTTCAACCTCAGCTATTGCCAGCCGTAGTATATTGCTTCACCTCTGGTTCATCCTGAGGCACCGAAAGCCCCTGCTGTTCAGCCTGCTTATCTTTCTGTCGGGAGCCAGAGTGTTGGTCTAGCAGTTGCTCTGTTGGATCCAGTTGGGGCCCATGAAAAATGGGTGCAATACCCAGGACAGTATTGATAAGGTGTTGTAGGTGTTCTCCAAAATAGCAGGCATGCCTTCCAGATTTTGGGGGATTCCTCCTCAGTTTCATAATAGCACTGTTGAATCTTGATAGATGAAGCTCTGCCCAATTTATGGGTGTGTCACCATAAGCGGCCAGGATAATGGTATGATACATAAGTTGGTTGAGCTGTGTGTTCTTGAAGGCCTGTGCATCTAGTTTCCTCCAAATGAGATGTCCCAGTTGTGCAATATATGGAGGTAGAGCCTTATAACTGATGGTGACATTTTCCTCAAGTTGCCTTGCTAAAAAATTTGAAATATCTGCAGAATTGACTTGCGAATGATTTAGGGATGGAGATACCTGCTGGAATAGAAAGGTTCTGGCGATAAGCTCTTCAGTAATTTGAATGCATTGCCCTCCAACTATGGCTGTGACAAGATCACCAGAAACCTTGTAGGACTGGGTGAACTCATGCAATTGATCAGCATGCAGAAGCGGCCACTTTAGTTTGTTAAAATCCAAAAGCCCTGCTTTGCGAAAGAGTGTGTGCTCTTCTTGAGTGAGGGTTTGCAGCGTCTATAATTCAAAACTGGAAAAGAAATCTGCGAGTAGTTGTGTCGGCTAGGCGCTTGATTCTGCCATGGCGGAGCGAGGAGAAAGAAGTTGTCGAAGGAGTGTGAAGAAATGAGTCATCAAAGTGTGGTTAGGGCTAGAGAGATAGAGGGCGAGAGATTGGAGTGAAGAAGCAGACACAAGACGAAGGACCTTTTTTTTTTTTTTTTGAGGGTAAGAATTTAATTTTATAAATAGGGTAAAAAAGTACATGAGGTCCCCATATGAGATAGATAGAAAGAATTAGCCAAAAAGGGAAGAGAGCCTAGTTTAACATGGGTGTACCATAGGAACCACCTGCTCTTCTTCTCCACTATTGTAGATACTATAGGGAAAGACACCTTCTTCTCCACAGTAGTGAATACTATAGTGAGGCGAAAAGTTGCATTGATGAGGAGCGGTCGTTCGTGTGAGGAATGAGATGGTAGGCGGCTGATGGTGACAGATGGAGAGTAATGATGAGGAAAAAAGGAGAATTGGCTGACATGGTGAAAGTGACATGAAACGAATTGGACATGGTAGTAAGAAAATGATGAGCTGGTGTGGTTGACGTCATTAAAAAGGAGGTGATACCAGAATGTGTGACAAGTCAGCAAACTCGTATAAGATGTGGTATGGAACATCGTGAAAGAGCAACTGAAGATGGGCGTGTATAATATCGTCGTGCAAAACTACATGTGG
>JAANSK020262116.1:0-12279 GCA_011763485.2 Isoetes engelmannii | reverse complement strand
AGCACCTTCAAATTGGTTCTTATCATTAGTCTCATATTTTGGAGTAAGCGCATTGTGCTTCAGGCTCTTGTTCTTGTGGCTCTTGCGTGTGCTTACACAGTTAATGAGACACGTACATTTTGTAATGCATATTAGCTGATTAATAAACTCTTTTCTTTCGTCCTTCAAAAAAAAGGGGGGGGGGATGGGTCATGTTCCAATGTTGAGCAGTGTATATAACATGCTGCTGCAACAACGAGGGGGTCCCCACTGCGTATCTGAACTCTGAACTCGTACCCACATATATAACAATATGTTTGTCTATTTGGTGGCGAGAGACTTAAAGTGCCAAGGTAGTCCCATAGTACACCGTGTCCCCACTTGTCTGTGCACTCATTGAACAATGAGTAGTGCTGATACCTTGGTAGATCCAGTAGCATATGCCCAGCATGCTTCCAGGTATTTTATAAGGAACATGAAATCTATATTTCTGGCCATGGAGCTTAGACTATTCCTCTTCTGCAGGAAAAATCCAGCAGTTCCAGGAGGCATACGCAAGTAAAATCCCTATTTGGGGGTGGCAGATCTAGATTCCAGTAGAGTTGCGGTATCAGTAGAAAAGAGGGGAGGGGAAGGGGAGGGGGCATCATCCCGAGGCGATGCAAGAGCAGTAGGAGCAGTGATGCTAGTAGCATCACCCCGAGGGGTTGTAGCAGCAGCTATGTCAGCACCCCAAAGGGTTGTAATAGCATCAACGACTGGTGCAGTACATCTGCGACTACAGAATGGGACAGACGGAAAACCCACACCTTGCCTTGAACCAATGAAGTGGCGCCTCCAGTGCTTCTTATGTGAGCTAGCTCTCATCGATGGGATTCCTACTGTAGTGAGGGTGAGGTCATAGTCTATATACAACGAGGTGCCCTTCAACTTCCCACCCTGGTAGAGTATAACATCACACACCAGTGCATGCTACTATAAATTTCAAAATACGTGGTTGATCGAAACAATAAATACCAAGACGAGTTTCCCTGACAATGTGTACCGGAGCATGGATGGCCTGAAGCCACTCAGCGGGGTTTTCTCCTGCTGTCTCAAGAAGGCCTTGGACCACAACATTGTGACACTTGTGCCCCTGCTCTTGTTGCTCCCTGAGCATCTTTGCAATGTCCGCCGTGCAGCGGGCGGATGCCACATCTTGCGGCGTCGCCAACCCTGGGGTCCTGAGCTGACCCTGTGCAAGCTTGGAGGGGTCTGCTATCTGTATTGCCTTGCTGAGATATGATGCACTATGGGCTGCCATTGCTGTGCAACATTTGCCTGTCTGGGTTGGCGTGTTTCAGGAAAGTGATCATGCGCAGAAGACGTAATAGGCCTACTAGCCTGTAACGCTTAGATCTCAGAGCTCAGCTATTGCTGGTGTACCTTTTGCTTTTCCAATTTGCTTATGCATGGTGCAGCTTCTCATGAGCATTATCATATGTAGGTCCTTCCATTTTCGAGTGATTGCCTTGCACAACTCTCAAATATCAACATCCCCCACGACAAAGCTTTGTTCCAACCTTTGAAGGCTGGAGGAAGCCTCTATATCCCTGGCACATTATGTTGTCTCTGAAGTGGTGGCCCTGTCCTGGAGGGTCTGGATGTAATAATGCTGCAAACAATTTTCTTCAGTGGTTGCTTGGTAACCCGTTGAATTGTGGCGGTAATCTCCTCACCTTCTGATTGAAGGTGGGATATAACTCCTCCTCAAAATGTTCCACGTCGTGAGTCAAGATGTCAATGCTGGTGGACAGGGGTCCATACGGACCCATAGGACAAGACCCGACTTATTCTGAGGCGGAAGCTATTTTCAAGCTGTTGCATGCTGGTACGATGCCGAAAATGCGTTGCTTCTCTATGACCAATTGCTTTTTGAACAATTTGGGTGCTGAAGACTGTATCTCTTCTGTCAGACCTGTAATCCTAGTTGTATTGCCCTCAACAGTTGCCTGGATTGGTTTCCATCTCTCATCAGGTGTCCAATCGGGCGATCGACTTGCTGCTAGGTTTCAGTATCAACCATAGGCTTGCTGAACCAAGATTGTGGAATGAGCCTTGGCATGGGCCTCTTTTCTCAAGATAGATTTGTTTGTCTTGCATGTGCATCTGCTTTGTGGAATGATGTCTATATGTTCCTCTAATATAGCTTGGCTACCTTGCTGCCATCTGGGTGTGATTATGACTAGGATTCTGAAATTAGATGGGCATCGCCATCAATATGCATGTCCATGGGATTTGAGAAGGGGGCCATTGGAATCGCCAATGCCTGTCAACATCTCTAACTCACAAACAAAATAAGATTGTAATAACAAACCTGTAGCAGCCCAAGCTCTTCAAAAAGGCTGTTATGCAAAACCCAAAGCTTAACAAAACACACTGCAAGATTTTGTATATCAAGCAAAAAGATGCAGCAGAGATGTATTTTGAGGCGAATGATCATTCTCGGGGGGTGTATCCAATCTAAAGTCTATATGCCATGTGCGTGCATCGGGTCAAGAGAAATTATCCGTTATACAGAATTTTCCTAAAAAAATAATATCCCTCATTTTTCATATACACCTACCGTATTTCTTGTATATGTATACGGAATTCATGCGAAAAAATTACCCCCTCCCATATTTTACGTATGGTTTTGGCCCCAAAAAAACCCCCTCCAATACACTCACATGTTTTCTAAGGTTCTTTCTAACTGCACCCCCGGGGATCATTCAAATAAATGAACGTATCCATCCATGCAATTAGCTGCTCTTCTACAGCTTTGCAACTCTGGTTCATTTAGACAAATATACATCACAAGGAACATCATGTTGCATGCATGATTTGGTATTAGGAAAATGACACATGGAGGAGTTTACATCGTGGAAATGTCCCGACGGCGCCGCCACGAGCGGCGTAGCCATCATGAGTCGCACACCGCCGAGAAGTTTCCACAAAGAAAACTCCGACACGTGTCAGTTAGCTAACGTAAACATAAGTTTGGAGGGTTTTTCTGATGCGGCGGTGATGTGGTAAGGATTTTTGTTGCATGCGTGGTTTCACCAGGTTTTGGCTATGGCGGAGTTCCGGCGCTCGGAGATGCATTTCTGAGTTGGCACTTGTCGCACCGATCATTTGTGTATAGGCACCATGCATGCGGCTGTCATTTGATCTTCTTTTTGTGCTATTTGGAGTCGTGCTTCAAGAATTATCCAAGAAACCTTGGCGCATTGTTCTGTGATTTCTTTTTGTGAAGATCTTCAAGATCTTGGAGTCTTCTAGTGAATGCTTGAAGAAATTTTTCTAGAGTCTTGTTTTTCCCTATATGGGTCGATTTCTTGGTTCCATCTTGAAGATTTCAGTTTGTTCTGCGATTTTTTATTTCTTTTCCTTCTGAAGGAGACCAAAGGTCCTGCCACAGGCTTGGTGTTTACATTTGGCCTTAGGTTTTTGTAAAGAGGTCCTTCAAAGTATCTGCATTCCGCGGCCCCTTTGATTCAGAGATTACAGATTTCCATTCTGCTTCCTATTGATCTTGTTACAAGAGCATCCCAATTTAGCAATATGAAATGGTTATCTTTAAGTTACTAGAAAATGCAAATGTGTGTTTTAAATGCAAGTTTTATTGTAAACAATGATCTTTGAATGCAATCAGGGTTTTAAGTTAATTTGGAATGTTAAAAAAGCTTAACTTGGCGGCGCCGCTTAAGCTCCACTAGGATGAAAGTTTCCTCCGTGGAAACAAAAACATGAAATTGGGAGGAAACAATTTGGAGGCAAATGCCCCTAGTTGTGCCCTTTCAAGAGACCCCTTAATCACCTATTCCGGTGCTGTAACAGAGAAATAACAAAGTTCCAAAGTGGGCCTCCTTTCTACCCCTAACAGTCCAGGCTCTTATCCTCTTGCGCTTCTTCAACGAAATGTGGCCAAAATCGTACATAAAGCTTTTATTTGTTCAAAGAGCCAAAGCAGATGAATGAGCCACATTTATGACCAAGACGGAAACGGGGGCTAGAAAGCACAAAGTGGCTCGTAGGACAAAATTTTTGTTTAGAATTGAATTTTGAGAGCCAAAACGGATGGAAGAGTCACCATTGAGCAAGAGGGCAAGATGGCAAGAGGGCGAAGTGTTTAAATATGAATTCTAATAGCCAAAATGGATGAATGAGCCACCTGAGTAGGCAAGATAAAGAAGAACAAACCATGTCACATCTTAGTCCAATTTCCTGACATGGTTAGCCGTCTTCATATCTTGTAGCATACTTGTAATTTACGTGATTTACTTGGTGTAGGAAGATTTAACATTAGAGCAACTAGCCCAATGGACGAGTTAACCGAAGTACGTGGTGCTCGCTCACCTTATTATATCACCTTTTCATCATAGTATGTAGCCCTTGCTTTGTTGTAATTTTCTTATGGGGCCCATTTGTTTGGTTTGGACTTAATGCCCTGCTAATTGTATCGACCCATGCCCAAGGGTCTCCGTGCACGTTAAAAATGTTATCTTATCTTTAAGCTAGTTAAAGAATATTTATACCAGTGATAATAAAGAAATATTATAGAAGGTAAATTATCATAGCCATAGAGTTGGGCTCTTACATCACACAACAAGTCTTTCTACATTGTTGTTATCATACATATATACTAGAAAGCTTTTTAGTTGCCGGCATCACGTCCGTGGAGATGACCAAAGCCAGGACCAGATCCAGGTCCGAAGCCAGGCCCAAAGCCAGGTCCAAAGCCAGGGCCATATCCTGGCCCTCGTGGACCACCCAGTACTTTACGACCCTGATGGCCTCCACCGTAACCACCACCGTGACCACCACCATAGCCACCACCATGACCTCCACCATAGCCACCACCATAACCCCCACCATGACCACCATAACCGCCTCCACCCATATAGGTAGGCTCATGATTCTGTGGTTGCACATCCAAGTTAGCTTCAGTTTCTTCAACATGGCTACCACCATGACCACCACCATAGCCACCACCATGGCCTCCACCATAGCCACCACCATAACCTCCACCATGACCACCATAACCGCCTCCACCCATATAGGTAGGCTCATGATTCTCCAACTCAGCTTTACTTTCTTCATCACCATGACCTCCGCCATGGCTACCACCATGACCACCATAACCACCTCTACGATCATAAGTAGGCTCATGGGTCTGCACATGCGCATCTAACTGCGCTTCCGCTCCATGTTCTTCATGAGTAGCGGTCGAAGCGATAGCCAGTGCAAAGGCCAAGGTGGAGAAGAGGAGTATAGACCAAATGCGCCTCATTTCGACTTGAGCAATGGTACAAATATTGCCTCCAATTTATAGGCCACATTGTTGGCTGGTGGGTTTCCAAAACGAGTGGGGGAATGCGTCATCACGAATCTCATAGTCTCAAAAATATGTTTTTGACGCTCAAAAAAGGGCCTTTAGTGTAAGACACGAGTTTTAGGGTTTGTCCAGCATCTTTGCTGTAAAATCATGTGCAGTTCTACGGCGCTGGCGCTAGTGGAGGTAAGCTTTACTGCGCAGATTCCTTCCATGGATTGTCTCTCCGACAGTTTAATGATTAATCATCAACTAAATATGCTTAATTTAGCTAGTGCTTAAGAATATGGATTCTCATTTCATGATAGAAGGTGGCCCCGAGCTTGTTTCTGCTCCTCCTTTTCTTGAATTTCTCTTCGTTTTATATTACAGAACTAGTCACAACCGGCAAGTTATAATTTAGGATGAAATAAAAATTCCTTCCATTGGAAATCTGTATATTACTCAAATAAAAATTCTTTCCATTGGGAATCTGTATATTACTTATCCTGAATCTACGAATGGCACCACATTTTTGTTCTGGGGAAAGTTTATCAACGTATATGAATGGTTTACTTATATAACAGGTAATATATTGGTTGCGTGCATGGTTGCATTATTATGAAATCTATTCCTTTTTCTCATTGACACAGCATTCACATTTCAGGCAAGAAGACCATGTGGCTGTGGGGTCATCAGATACTTGTAAAATGGAGTGAGATGCTCATTTTTTTATCCTGATTAATGGCATTTCATAATTAAGATGTGTATGCATGTAGACATATTTTGATAAAGAATAACATGCCAGGTGCATCAAACATCTGTTTACATTTGATCATTGTGCCAGTTCAGCAAAACCTTTTGCTCCTGAAATAGTTTTGCCCGAAGCATTCGTGATCACCCATCTATATTTTACAGCAGGAAATCACTGAGCTAAGTTTGGTGATCTCTAAGGATTTCCCAGAATTTATAGAACCATGGGTTATGTTGCGAATTCGATCATGGCCATTATACAAATCAATTTTAACCATGTTATGCATGTCTTGATCACCTCATTTCTGATGGAGACGTGTGTGATGAAGGTGTGGGTTGGTAGGTATGCCACACTTCACATTCTCATGCTATTTGCTTTGGACACATTCACCATTAAATAAGCTCATCCCAGTCCCTATCATGGCAACAAAATTCTTCTTCCCCTTCTGCCTTGCTGAGGATTCTGAGATTCTGATTCCCCACAAGGATTAAATCCAGTATAGCAAACCTAACCCGCAGCACTGGTTTCAGCTTTGTGAATCAGAAGTGGTGCAATTCGGGCCTCGAATTTTGGATTTTGCCTTAACCATTAAAAATGCCGCGCTTTATTCAAATGGGAAAAACTGTGAAAGACCTTTTATTTTTAGCTAAAATTGTCCAAACGCCCCAATTTTGGGGGTATTTTTATGGAAATGACCTAATTTCTCTGCGATGATTCAAACAAGAATGTGTTCTTCAAAAATGTTATAAAGGAAGATGAGATTTTTCCATGAAACTTAAGATCACCTAAATCAGAGTCCAAAATCACAAATCACAAGTTATGTATTTTAATACACAAAAAAAATTGTAAGAATTTAGGAGGGATTTAAAAGACCATAGGACTCCGATTCCAATCGTCCTTTACAATGTATATGAAGAACAGATTTTTATTTGAATCATTGCAAAACAGTTGCGTTTGGACAATTTTAGCAAAACATAAGGGTATTTCACAGTTTTTCTCTATGTTAATTTACCATATTTTTAAGGGAAAAAAAACTTCAGGGACACCTTTATTTTACCCTCCCCCCCTCCCCCAACGTGGCACACATCCAAACCACACAACCTGAAAAATCAAGGGCTGAGGTCTGTGCATGTCAGAGGGGAGGGCGGTAAAACGAAGTCGAGCCAAAGTTCAAACTCGTCGGATCTTACTTTTTTTTTTTTTTTTTTTTTGACCGGCATTGGAGTTTTTCAACTTTCCCTCAATTCCGACCCTCTTTCCAACTTTTTCAACTTCAATCCAAAATTTTGGAGCCCTAATTTCGACCCTTTCCAATAATATAGCGATTTTAAGCATAGAAGCCAGGTATCAGCAACAAAGAAAGCACAGAAGTTTACAGTTTCAATTTAAGAAAAAACATGGGATGTACACGCGATAAAGCATGGAGGTTTCGAAAGGAAATGCAAGCAATGGACCTCCAACTAAGCATTTTGATTTCTCTGAAAAAAAAAGCACAGAAGTTGCGAAAGAAAATGCAAGAAATGGGCCCCTAATTAAGCATTTTGTTTTATCTAAAAAATCGTCTTCAATGTGAATTTTCGAAGAATAGCTCATCGTTTTGACAAAGTTGAACAAACTTGGAGCATGACTTGGCCTAAATAAATGTAAAACGTGACCAAAGCTTTTGTTTGCACAATTTAACTTCTTCCATTTGACATAGGGTGCTTCCATTTGATGTAGGGTACCCGTCAAGCTCCCACTTAAAGGGAAAAAAAATTATTTTATATTTTAAGGACGAAAGCAAAAAGTTTACTAATCAACTCTAGATATTACAGAATGTAAATGTCTCATCTGACTGTTTAAGCACACGAAGAAGCCACAGGAGCAAGAGCCTGAAGCACATACTCCAGAATATGAGACTAATGATAAGATTCAATTTGAAGGTATTGAAAGATATAATCCCTCACCTCTGGGTCAAGGGAGGAACACTTTTAAGCCATCAATATCTTAGCCGGGCCATAGCAATAATGCCGCGAGCAGATGAGTAGGTGCCATGAAAAATATGGTGTCTTGGACGCTCCCATATTGACTAGAGGAGCTAACCACAACATAGATGGAATGCTCTCTGTCGAATTGGGGGTCATGCATTGGGGTAGGAGGTCAAGAGGATGCATTGGCAATCCAATACGCTGCTAATCAAACCTTATAACTAATATCACGCCGGTTGAACTTCTAGACAAGAGAAAAAGCAATGCTCAAGAGTTTACACGTCGGAAAGGCAGAGCGGGCATACTGCAGATACGTGAGGATCATGGCGATGTCTGAACGCATTAGCACGCAGGCACCTATGAATGATCTACTACCAAAGTACTGACACTTTAGGATGGAGCAACGTATCCCAAAGCCAACGCCATGTACGACCCAAATTGCGCTGCGGAAATTGAAGGTGCCATCCATTTGGCAATGGGAGGGGTTGTGGTGCTAAAAGGAGGTCATATACCGAGCTGACAAAGTGCTTGCCTAGGTGAATATTTTTGTGATGAGCTAAACTCTTTTTAACTCCCCTTTTTGACATAACATAGTGAATTTGGATGTTTAGCTTTCAATTGATAATACACCAAAGTCTTCAATAAATTTGAAAATCATTACTAAAACACACAAGTGAAGCAGCAAGCTATCTCACCACCCAACCACGAGCTAGCAGCAAAGACAAATAGCTACAAACTGAGAAATTCAGGAAGGAAGACGAGTCTTACCAAATTTATATTACAATATGTAACATAATAACTGTAATGGATCCATGGGAGACTGCTCGAGTAGATCTTGGTGTGGCATTTTCTAATACCACCACAAGAGGGTGGGATGGATTTCCCATAAATATCTGGATGTTTTGGCCAATTGGTTAGGTGGGGGTGGTTAAGGAACGTTACAGTTGGTATCAGAGCATGGGCTCGAGATCGTCTCCATGGGGGCATGTATGACTTGGATACCATTGGACGGTATGGTATTGGACACCATGTGATGGTGTGGTCTATGATCTTGTGATGCTCGAGGATGAGCATAATTCTAGTTGGAGAGATTATAACGGAGCCATAGGAGACTGCTCGAGTAGATCTTGGTGTGGCATTTCCTGATATACCACCACAAGAGGGTGGGATGCATTTTCCATAAACATCCAGATGTTTTGGCCAGTTGATTAGGCCAGGGTAGTTAAGAAACGTTACAATAACATGGAGTTCCAGGGAGATTTGATATGGTGTAGATAATGCCCTGGCCCGAGGGCGTTACCAAAAAAAAGAAAAAAAAGAAAGAAAAAACAAAAAAGAGAAAGAAAAAATTGAGGGCCATGGCCAAAATTTCGGGGGGTTCACCTTTGATTGACATATAACCCAGGAGTTGGACTACTTGCGGTACATACACTCAATGACATATTCAACAAAATCTGGACTTATTTATTATTAATAGACAACACTTTAATAATACTATTATAAGATTACATGTTTTTTTTTCAAACTCTTTTTTAATGAACTTTATAGATTCTGATTATATAAGTCTAAGTTAAAAGTATAATGATTACCAGTGCATACAAATCTTTTCTAAAGTAATCTTCATTTGAATTTATTTTTTAAGTAGAACATTTTGAAAATACAAATTTTTTATTCTCAGTTTAAACTTGGCTAAAAGGATAATTTGTAAATGATTTGAAATAGTTTGATCGGTCATGATTTTATTATTATTAGGAAGATTTGACAATTTATACACTCTTAGGAAAGATCATGATAAATAACATATATCACTGTATAGTGTATGAGTTTAAAATAGAACATACAAAAGGTATTTGAGAATCTCATGAACAATGTTTAACGAATTATTTAATGATAATTCGTAAGCTTATGTATAATACAGACTTATACAAATTATGGTAGTTGCCAAAGTTTAAAAAATTGCCAAAACTTTATTATTCTTAATGTTGTTATAAATTTATAAAAATCCAATTTTTTTTTTAAAATTAGTTTTTTCCATCATTTATAAGCTATTAATTGTTAAATCTTGATCTTTTAATCTATATCAATAATAAAATAACTATATACGTTTAAATTGTTATCTTCTAAAAATAATAAAGAAACATGTCACGTGTCAAAAACCTGAAAAAATATTCCCACTTTTTTTATTTTGTTTAGGCTAAGGACGTGAAAAACGTAAGGACGTGAAGTTCGAGGTCATTCCTGAGAATACAGAGTTTTGTGAAGTTCGAGAAGCTGATTCCGGTCATTCAAAGACAGAGATCAGTCAGAATGCTGCAGGCGAAGCGATCCAGGAGACATGCGCAGGGAAATGACGAAGAAAGGTAAAGCTCTGCCGATTTTTAATGCATGCATTTCCCTTTCCAGCTGCCGGATGCCGCCGGATCTCCCCTTTTGTTATGGTTAGAAGTAATGTTTCTTAGTCAGTTGTTTTGCTTTGCAAGAAAAAGAAAACCAAGCTCAGACAATCTTTTAGCATCAGTGCCAGTAATATTATCAAGCGCGCGAAGGCACTACATGCGATTTGTGGAGCGTTCGTTATGCTAGTGAGAGATGGTGCAGACAGAGAATACCAAAGTTCACCTGCAAATCTGACTCGGGATTGCACAGACAGACAATTCAGGTCAATGTCTAATAATTCAGGTCAAGACGCATACATAGATGTTGATTCTTTAATGAATTTATGGCCTGGAGAGGGATTGCTTAAGAATGATGGGAATCCAGTGGAACAAACATATAATGTATTGGGCGTGCTGATAGGGTCTTCGTTGATTGAAAAAAAGAGGAAGACATATGTCAAGTACATGATTTGATTAGAGACTTGGCGTTATATATTTCAAGGCAGGCCAGGCGTGATGAGGATCTATTTCAAGGTGCTAAGAATTGGCAACTAGTAGATAAAATGGACCATGCTAAACTTCGAGTCTCTTGTCATAAAGCCAGAGATAGAGATATAAGGCCTGATCTTGATGCAAAGTTATTTGCAGTTGTTAAAATAAGCGCTCCACACCTTAAAGTACTTCAGGGGTTATAGATATTTTTAAGCACTGGTTAGTGCAAATTTATACACAGAGGGCGCCATTTTGGCCATGGGCAAAAATTGTTTTGAGGTCACCTGAGGGCCAAGGCGTTATGGTCCTTAACACACTAGTTCGAGGATTTGCAATGAGAAGCAGGGCGCCGGAATGGAGGAGTTGCAAACTAGAAGAAGGGACCAGAAGCAGGGGCAGACAGGGAATCATAGCCACTATGCATGCTTTAGATAACAGATCTGAGGGAAAATTCGATCGAAGAGAAAAAGATGGGCAAAATATTTGAGGCTTGGATGCACTATGGAGGGTGACAGAGGTGCCTCAGAAGTAGGATAAAGGCAGGAAAAGAACCCTAAAGGTCGGATTTGAAACAAGGGGCCAAATTTTGGCAGATCTAGCAGGATTTTGAAGGAAGAGGAGGAGAATACTTAGGCAAGAGCGCCTGCTATAGCTGGATTTTTTTGCAGGGTAATCGCATTTAGAAGCACAAACAAGAAACATAAATGCAAAAAAGACAGACAAGAAATACATAGACAAAAGATCTACACATTTAAAAGAAAGAAGCACATGTTCATCTAATGCAAGACTGTCATAGTGAATATCTGGAGCTTTGATCCATCGAAAGAGGTAAAAAATATGAGCATATGCTGATGAGGAATGCTGGTACTATTCTTCTTTGCTTTCCACATGAAATGGAGCAAATTTCCTACGTTTCTGTTGCTTGCTTCTAGAGGCAAATACATCTGAAGAGAAGTAGTATGCATTGTAAGACCCTAGGATTTTATGAAGGATTTCACTCGACCATCCTAGAATGTTATGAGAAAAGGTATAAAATTTGGGCTGGTGAAGTGTTATTAGCTAGTAACATCACTCTAATCAACGGCCGATATTAGATCTCAGCCTGTAAACCTGAGAACCAGTGCGTTAAGGATGCATAAATCACCATTCCCGAGACAATAGATCATACTCCTAAAACAATTGACTGTGTTATTATAAGGGGAAAAAAAGATTCAATAGAAAAAAGTAAGCACGTTAGCTTGCTAGTTTCATTGGTTAAAGAATTCTTATAAATTTTTTTTTTTTTTTGAAGAACTAGTATCATTATATTAAAAAAATAGCAATGATACAAAGTGAGTGAGGAGAAAAAGCAACTGCCCCGAAGAGGCAGCGATACCCCGC
>JAANSK020262105.1:0-12279 GCA_011763485.2 Isoetes engelmannii | reverse complement strand
ACGGACGAGCTCCAAGCAGATCCGAGCTGATGATGGATTCCGGTTCAAACTGTCATGAACCTAACCGAAATACATGGGACCGAAATACACGGAAACAGAAATACAAAAGTATATGTCAGGATCTGGCAAGAAGTTTATTATACAGTGATCAAAAGTACAATGGCCTGAAGGCGCTCAAGAAACAGGGCAAGAAATAGGACAAGCGCTAAGAGGGTCCAAGACTGGCGTTGAACCGGAATAGCGCACCTCGAAAGAGGCTCTGCTATATATACCCACGACGACGGCTGAGATTGCGCCACTCCAGCGGCTGCGATGAAGCAAGGTGTCACCGTGCATGCTGCCCGTGTGACGACCGTATTGGTTAATATCTGTATGGTCGTCACAGGGTGTTGGTACCTTGAGTACAATGCCATGTACAGTTGAGTGGTCCTCCAATGCTGGACACAGCATGGATGGGTGTGTACACACGTGGTTACCCCGCCTTTATGTCACTGGCGTGATCAGCTGAGTTGACCATGCCCAGACCCAGAGAAATATTGGTTGTGATCTATGATGCGATGGTTGTTAAGTAAATTATGTTATCTTGGATGTGTGAATCGAGTTGCAATGGTTGTATTATGCATAGGCAATGTTGGGTGGATTTGCTAGAGTATGGTGGGAGAATTATTTGCAGAATATAAACAAGGTAGCAACATGGCAAGAATTTAAAGGTGCCTTTGAAGGACACTTTATGGCCCATGGATACAAAGTGGATAAGATGAATGAGTTTTTGGACCTGACACAGAAGGGGACTGTGATGAGTACAATGAGAAGTTTTGAAGGTTGCAGCATCATTGTCCTTTTGAGGATAAAGAGAAGTTGTGTGCTCGATTTATGAAGGGCCTACATGTTGATATTAAGAGTACTATGTCAGGTATAGCTTACAAGGATTTGGAGGAGGTATTCAGAATTGATGAAAAATCAAGAATCTAACTTAGCAGAGAAGGCAACCTTGGAGAATGCAAAGAAGAGACAGGTTCCCTCCATATGGCAGACTAGTGGAACCACAAGTAGAGGTAGATCCTTTAGTCGAGGAGATATGGCTGTAGACTGTAAGTATTCAAGAGAACAATCAAAGTCGAGGATCCCGCTCTACATATGTACCTTTGAATGATGAAAGCAGAGAAAAGTATATCAATGAGAATCAATGTTTTAGATGTGGAAAAGTTGGCCATTATGGACGGGAATGTCCGAGGAGATGGGCAGATAGCACCCCCTCGCCTGCAGGTCCTCAATGTGGAGGGCAAATCAATGGCCTAGGCAAGATTATAATAATGCTTATGGACAGGTCCAAGGCAGAGGAAATAGGGGTGGCCGTGGAGGCTATTAGGATAATAACGGAGGTGGATAATACCTGGTACCCGGATGGCCCTGATCCACTGCTGCATACATCACATTCTTTGCACAGGAGGGTCCATGATTCTAGCAGCCCTGACTTCAACTGCAGGAGTGCACCAATTCTAGGGATTCCTGACATGAATATACCATTCCATGTAGTCATAGATGCTTCTAGAAAAGCTATAGGAGAAGCCTCGTTACAGAATGGTAGAGTTTGTGCTTATGAATCTCGTAAGTTGTCCCCTGCTGAACAAACTTATCAAGTGTATGACCTGGAGATGTTAGCTATTGTCCATGCCTTGAGGGTATGGAGGCATTATTTATTGGGACGTCGATTCTTTTTGAAGACTGGCCACCAAAATTTGAAGTACTTTGCAAAACAGCCCTACTTGAATAATCGACAAAGGAGATGGATGCAACTATGGGAAGAGTATGAGTTTGAAACTGAATATCAACCTGGCATGGAGAATGTAATAGTTGATGCTTATCTAGAAGGTCATTTTTAACATCTGTTAGTGTGCTTCAAGGTCAATGAGATGCCGATATTCTTAATAAATCAAGGAATGATCCATATTTTGCACCTGTAGTGGAAAACCCTCGAGACTTTCCGAGGTCTGCATTGTTCAATGGTGTTTTATATTATAATGGTCGTATGTGCATTTCCTAATGACCAGGAGTTGAGATTGAGGTTGTTATATGAAGCACATGATAGTCCTCTAGCGAGCCACCCAAGGTGCATAAAACATTGAGGAAAATTCGTCAAAATTTCTTTTGGTTGGACAGAAGAAGATGGTTAAAGAGTACGGCCTAGATGTCTATCTCGTCAGAAGGTAAAGGCATCAAGGTTTAGAGAGCCTGGAGAGTTGTAGTCTATAGTAATTCCATCTTCTAAGTGGGAGAGTATTTCCATGTATTTCATTGTTGAACTTCCTCGGACACATTCAGGTTATGACGCAATTTATGTTGTGGTTGATCGACTAACTAAGTAAGTTCATTTATACCTACAAAGACTACTGCTACGTCGATGGATATCTCTAAGTTATTTGTTAAGGAGATCTTTAGGTTGCATGGCATGCCAGCCACTATTTTATCTGATTGGAATAAAAGGTTTATGAGTCAATTTTGGCAAGGGTTGTTTCAAAGCATTGGGATTAAATTATGTACTAGTACATAGTACATCTTATCGTCTTCAGGCAGATGGCCAAGTGGAACGAATTAATTAAATCTTGGAAGATATGCTCTCAGAATGTATGTGCTTAGCCAACCAAAAGTATGGAATCCTTATTTGTACTTGGTCGAGTTTAGATACAACAATACTTACCAAGATTCCATTAAAATGAGTCCTTTCGAGGCAGTGTGTGGTAAGGAGTGTCATTGTCCCCCTGATTCTCTTGGAAGCTATTAGGGCTTCTATGATTTTTATAAATTATCACTAACAGATGTTGTTGACGGTGATTTTGGAGAGATCCTCATTGCATTGTAGAAGCAGCTAATTAGCTGTGGATATGGAAATTCAACTAAGCAAACTTCGTCAGAATTTGGCTATGGCACAAAATCGTCAAAAGCAATATGAAGACAAGCGACGTAGACCACTTGAATTTCAAAAGGGGGAATATGTGTTCTTAAGAATTAATCCCAAGCAGAGTTCACTGGCATTTAAAAGTGCATGTAAATGGGCCCCTAGCTATGGGGGTCCATATGAGATCTTGGAACGCATTGGAAAAGTGGCTTACAAGTTGGAGTTACCTTCGCACTTGAGGGTACATAACGTCTTCCACGTGAGTAACTTGAGAATGTATGTTTTTGACCCTTCCCATATGTTGGGGGGTGATGATTTAGTAAGTAGAGAGAATTTTCTATACCCCGACCATAGCGTATTTTGCGGGAAGAGACCCGTCGCTTAAGGAGGCAAACAATATTTTTGGTTCAATGGTCTGGTTGCCCTGAGGAAGATGCCACATGGGAAGATGCCCATAAGGACATGGGTTGAATTTTTGGAGGAGAGACTGTAACAAGCCTAGGATCTTGTTGTGAGTATGTTGTGGAAATTTATATTATTAAGATGCACGGAAATAACAAAATTAAAATACCATACATGCAGAGTTTATACATTCGTATATGCAAAAAATTATGCGGACAAGTATACTGGTAGTTAATAATAAATACAGTGATTATCTGGGTGCATGTGATGGTGGGGCTTTTGTAGGTGACGGATTGCTAAAGGAGCTAGTTATATGCCGTGATCTGGAAACGTTGTTGGAGCAGAGGAAGGAGCAAACATAATTTTCAGGTGGGGATCAAGTCTTACATCTGGGGTTTTGGTGTGTGGTTAAGTTGTGATTTGATTGTAGTAGTGATTGGTTTTAGGCTCAACACAGGCTTAGAATAGATTCATGATCTCTAGTTGTGATACTGTGATTTATGCTTTTATGCTGGAGTCATTTTATATCTTTGAATCCATATGGAATTTCTTGAGCTCATATAAGATCTGATAGATTCATTCTATGTAAAAAGAAGTTGAAACAGAGTAGAGATTGAATACTATCTTGAAGAATTAATCAGAATAATACTGTAAGAACACATCTTTGCCAAGAAAAGGCACAAATTTTTACAAACTGCCGGAAGAACGACATGAAATTTTGATCACAGGAAATGTTTTAGACATGCGTGAAAAGCCTGGATTAAGCTTTTAAACGGTCAATTTGGGCATGGAGGGGACCGAATTGGATCTAAGAGGGCAGATTGTGGAGCTAAATATAGGAGTCGACAGCAGAGGCCTGCCGGAGAAATCCGTTTTTCCATCACCTGAGAGATAAGAAAAGACCTGGAATCACCCGATTTGGGCCCTAAATAGATCAAAGTGATCTAGGATTGAGTTTTGTAAATGAATGTTATTGATCCAGAGAGTAACCTGCCGGCATCGATCTCTGCATGCTGCATACCTATTTCTTGTAACATGAAAAATAGAGTTATAGAATAGGAGATTCGTATTGTTTTTTTTCTTTTTTTATTAATGTTTCCTTTTCCTTTCTAGGATGAAGAAAAAAGAGCTAAGGTTCTAAGTTAACGGGTTAAAGAAATGAAAAAGAGCTAAGGTTCTAAGTTAAGGGTTAAAGATCATGCGAAAAATACAAGAGGGGTTTGTAAGTTGTTGAAGTCGGCACCAAGGGGATATAATGGTTACATTGGGTATAAAAGTGAACGTTATAAGACCATAGCGAATAATGTATGCTAAGACAAATCAACATGGTGGAATATTGTTGAAATACTAGTAAACGTTTTTATTTTCAACTCTCATGGTAATGGTTGCATGCTGCATTATGGTGATAATAATAGTCATATGAAACCATGGTTGGACTTTCTTGTGGTATTAAGTGTATTATGGAATTTCCTTGATTTTGAACTTGCAATGGTATGTGCTATAATAAATATGAGCCATATATGGGTATACTTCTTTGATACCTCTGGGCCCAGATTCTAGGTACGATGGTCTAGACTCGCGGTTATTGCACAGTGAAACATTGAATAGTATTATAACTTGGACATTGAGCATTGGTACCTTGAGTACAACGTCATGCACATTTAAGTGGTCCTCTAATGCTGGACGCAGCGTGGATGGGTGTGTACACACGTGGTTAACCCGCCTCTATGTCACTGGCGTGATCAGCCGAGTTGACCATGCTCAGATTCAAAGGAATATTGGTTGTGATTTATGATGCTATGGTTGTTAAGTAAATTATGTTATCTTCGATGTGTGAATCGAGTTGCAATGGTTGTATTATGCATTGTTGGATATGCTTTATATAGATTTTTAACTACGGTAAGGTTAAGTTCTTAATTCTGAATGGATGCATTATGTTATGATGTTTAGGCATGTCCTAGAACCCCGATCCCCACTTAGTCCTTGTGACTGACCCCGTTGTCTATGGTGTAAGCAGACGAGCGAGAGGCTCTGAGTGTAGCCGAGTTATAGAAGACGGGAGTAGGACTTGAAGTTGAATTAAATGATCTACTCTTATATAATTCAGTTTGGGTGAAGCATCTTTGACGTGTCGAAGCCAGACGAATTGTTTCGGAAAACCTTAAGGACTAAGAAAAGTACTGGGGCAGCGACACCTGTGTTCTAGATTTGCCTTAAGGACGAAGAAAAGTACTGGGGCAGCGACACCTGTGTTCTAGATTTGCCTTTCGTTCCTCTTAAGGACGAAGAAAATCACTGGGCAGCGACACTTGTATTGTTAAGCATTATGAGAATTGGTTGATCTATGACATTAAATTAAATATATTGTGTGAACACCCCATTATGATAGTTGGGAAAAATAATTTTGGGAATCTTGGGTTATGGCTAAATAAAGATTAAATTCTTTACTTAGGCGTTAATGTTTTTCAAGGTTATGCATGAGTTATTTACTTAAGTTCTAAGCTTAAGTGCATATATATCAATAGTCAAGATTGATGGGATCTCCAGTTACCTAAATAGTTAACTGCCAAGCTCGTCACATTGTTTTTTATTACTTTCTACCCATTATGTTGTTCTTATATCTCTTGTTGTACTAAACATGCCACTGCTTATCATAATGGTTTTGTAGTTACTTAGATTTAGTGGGTTCCTCCGATTATGTAACTATATTACCTTTTTGCTATGCCAGCTTTCTAGTAGGCCTTGTTGAAGCGCCAAATTGGAAATTTTTGTCACAATACTGACCAAACATTTGCCCCCTGCCTTTAGTATGTTGTTTGCAAATCCTAAGAGATCTGGTGCCGTATGATTACAGAGCTTGTATAAGGCCCATTCCACTTCCTCCTCCTTGAATTCTTCATCTGCCCTTCTCTTGTTGGTTCAGATGTGCCCTCCATCTTTGTCTGTTATCGTAACCCTCTGTTTTCTTTTGAATACACTCCAAAATGTTCGGGGTTGATTTTTTATTTGAAAAACCTTCCTTTCCTGATCTTGCTTCATATGTAGTCTCATTTTTTCTTTCACGATTTCTTAGTACTTTCTCTCCTCCACTAAGTATCTGTAAGTCCTCTTGTAGACTTTTACTCGCTTCTCTGCATTATGTATCATAGCAATTTGTCATCTTGAACCCTCGCCTGTTCTTTTGGTTGTCTTGCCTTCCATACATCTCTAGACAAGCCTTGGCGAGTGCCTCATCTAACTCTTTCCCCATCTCTGGTGAATGTTTTCCTGCTCAAAAGATTTCTGCCAATACATTGAATTGGAATTTGTAAAGCCAATACAAGCTAGAAAACTGGGAATGTGTAGCCACCACGACAGATGACTTTGAGGTGCATATTATTCCTCACCATGAGATAAGCAGTGCGATGGGCCCCCAGCATCTTAAAACCTGCTAAAAGGACAAACAGGCCCAGTGGTTCTCCCAGTGGCATGTCCAGGCACACAGGTGCGGACGGGTCCGCACAACGGAGTAGGAGGAATTGAAAACATAATTGGATGCTTGTTTCCTTAGTAAGCTCTGGGACGTCGAGTCCCTGACACAGGTCAAGCTAGCGCATTACAGACATCAGGTGAATCCCAAACTCACGCGGAGCCCACATCAATACCTGCGCACCCCACTAGCCATGAAGACAAGAAGCGCAGGCTTATAGCCTCCATTCGCATAGGTGGGCATCGCCTCCATATTGAAACGGGACGATGGGCAAGGGAAGCACGTGAGGACAGGACTTGCCAATGCTACCGCCAAGGGGTCATTGAAGACGAGCATCATGCTCTGCAAATTTGCTCCTCATATGAGCAGATTAGGGCGCGGTATCCTCGACTGATAGTGCCAGTCCAGCCCCTGCATCTCTTGTTGAGCACCGATGCGATGGGAACTCTTGAGTCATATCTTCAAGAAGTAGCGGCATCGGCTATGTCCTTCTGGATTCTAATGGCATCTTCATGTACAGTATACCAGCAAGTTCATTGCTGCCAGGTTTTTCCCTCGAAAACCCTTCGGGGCGGGGGTTTTTTCATCCGGGCCGTAATGCACCTGTTGTTTTCTATTTGTATGGTCCCATAGGCCAATTGGTCTTCGTGAATGATAAAAAATGTTATTCTATTATATTCTATTCTATTCTAAAACTGACAACTTGTCCATGTGCCTCATTGATTTTCAATAATAGTAGTATAGTTGACTACACAAGTTGGCATTTCTTATGGGGCCCGTGTCCAAGAAACCCAATACCCATAAAATCCTCACCACAGGGTAGGCTGCAATAAGAACTTGAACAAGATGTGGGGCCCATGTCTAAGAAACCCAATACCATAAAATCCTCACCACAGGGTAGGCTGGTAGGCTGCAATAAGAACTTGAACAAGATGGAGCATATTATGTATGTGGTCAGTCTTCTTTGTCGTGTTCATGCAAATGGGTTTAAAGTCTAAATTGGTGGTTACGTGGTCAACAGATTTGAGAATGGCGGATGGTATAAACGGGGGCCCAATTCTTTTATGCTGAAAAGGACGCAAAAAGAGACTGACAAAAAAGAAAAGAATACATTGTTATATACTAGAAGTCTCAAAGCTTGTATGCTAGAAGTCTCAAAAAAGCTTGTATGCAATGTTGAATTAATGTTCTATTTCGGCATTCATAGTGTTGCAAATATATATATGAATGTTAAAGGCCAACTAAAAACACAAGACAGACATTAGCGCGGAAACGCCGGGCACACGTTTACTAGTGTTGAATTAATGTTCTATTTCATCATTCATAGAGTTGGCTCCATAAATAACATATGGACTAATGCATCAACCCAAAAACTATGTACAGGATCGATTAATGCATCAGCACTACAATCTCCAACCTGTGAATTCACAATTCCAATTCTCAACCAACTCAGTTCCAAGTTTGATTTAACTGGTACTATGGTCTGTACCTGTTGCCTGTGCTACTAAATTATAAGAACAGACCCACAAAAATGTTTAACTCATAGCTTCCCATGTCCAGATTATGTCTTTGAGACCCAAAGACAAGCTCTGATAGAGGGATTTATACTCCAGATTATCCCCTCCTGCTTTTTTAAACTCCACAATGAACAGAGATGGCGCTACCTCAAAGATCTCTGTGGCAACAGAAAGATGACCCTTTTTTCCAATCTTAGATGCATGCAACCTGAGCTTGAACTTCTGTTTGTAGACCACAAATCCAAGGGGCTTCACAGTTTCTTCAATCTTGGTTATGATTTCTCCAACAGGAGAAACAGAGGTGAATCTAGCTTCTTGTTTGAGGGGTTCCTCCTGTTGCTTCTCAAAAAGACCAGACAGATCCAGCCCTGGAGACATGGACAGAAATTCAAAAGCATTTATAACAACAGGCTTGCAATCTCTTAATTCTGTAACTAGGTGTTCTTCATTGAACACATCCTCAACATCCTGAATGTCGATAAATTCGTCAGAGTAAGATTTGGGAGGAATGTAACCCTGTTTGAACCAGGGATCCTCCATTATCTGATCCATAGTAAGTCTCAATGCCGGATTAGGCTGCAAAATCTGAGTGATTAATCTTCGAGCCTCGGAACTAAACCACTTAGGGAACTTATAATCAGCTCTAAAGATCTTTTTGTACAAACTAGAAATATTTGCTTCATGAAACGGTAAATACCCTGCCATTAGAACATACAGAATGACACCACATGACCATAAATCTGCCTTGGCTCCATCATACCCTTTGCTATGGATCACTTCTGGAGCTACATAATTTGGAGTTCCACATGTTGTATGTAGCAGGCCATCGGCTCTTAATTGCTGAGGCAAAGCACTGAGCCCAAAATCAGAAATCTTTAGATTGCCGTTGGAATCAAGAAGCAAATTCTCAGGTTTCAAATCTCTGTGGCAAACACTACAGCTATGGCAATATTGAACTGCATTAATAAGCTGTTGGAAATATTTTCTTGCCTCATCTTCGGACAGCCTTTTCTTCTGCACTATTTTGTCGAAGAGCTCGCCTCCGGTGACATGCTCCAAAACCAGATAGACTTTTGTTTTGCTTGCAAGAACCTCGTGGAGCTGGACGATGTTGGGATGCCTTACTATTCTCATGGTGGAGATCTCTCGCTTGATTTGCTCCACCATTTTGTGCTGGAGCAGTTTTGCTTTGTCCAGTACCTTTACGGCCACAAACTCCCCTGTTTCTGTGTTTCTGCCAAGCCTAACCTTCGCAAATGTGCCCTTTCCCAAAGTCCGGCCCAGCTCATACTTCCCTACTCGGGTTGGCCCTTCCATCTCACAAAAACAAGGCTTACAACTTACAAACACCTCCTCAACCCAAAGGCTATTGTGCCATCTCTGAATCTAACAAAGAAAACAAGAACCCTAAAAAATAGCAAACCTGGGCTCAATCTGACTTGCAAAACTCTGTTCGGCCAAAATCCATCTTTATATCAACAAAGAATCGAGAAAAGGATTGAATCCAATGGAATCGACCACTGAGCTTCAAATTTTGAAGAATCGAATCAGAAAGGAAAGAAAAAACAGACAGGACTGATCAGAAAAATAGAATTTCGTAGAGACAGAGCAAGAAATATCTGAGTTAGGGATCACTAGCGCTCGATCGATTGGATTTGTGTGGGGGCAAAGGGCTCCTCCGAGAGTGAAATAGCAGCGGTTGATTCTCCCGCATATGCTTCTCTCGATTTTGCGGCTTCTCTACACCCAACACATGTAGGGCTTAGATTAAATCTTGATGGGTGCAAATCACCACCGTCCTATTTGCTAGAAAGAGTTGGACGGCAGCGATTCCACTCTCTTTTGTCATTTAGCAAATATGTTGACCTTGTCATCTAACACGTTATTTAATTTGGAAGAATGGAATAAAATAGAATTTATTTTATTGTCTACCGAGTCCAATTTGCACTTTTCTAAGGCTGGCGTATGACTACAAATGACCAGGGCTCGAAAATAGCAACATATGTAACCAGTAAAAATGTCGCTTGGTATATGAGGTTATCGAAAAAAAACATATATTATTGCATTATTATAGTTTAGAACATTATTTAGACCATGTGTTTATATAACATTATTTAGTTTTATTATAGTTTAGAACATTATTTAGACCATGTGTTTATATGACATTATTTAGTTTGAATGACACCTTCAATTTTGGTTTTTGATTTCCTTTTAGATGTCAAAATTGAAGTCGACCACTGCTCCATCTACCCTTCTCTCTGACTTGCCATCCGTTAGATTTTGCCTGAGCAGTGGCACCTACTTGAATTCTCGTGAAGAACGGTTTTTGTCGTGTCAATTGCTGCACGACTATTGTTTCTATGCACGTAAGGCTTCGTGTCCAAATTCTACCTCTCGAGAGACACCTTCTCCATTGATGCTTAACTACTATTGCTATGCACGCGAACCTTCGTGTCCAAATTCTACTTTCACAGAGATAACTTCTCCTCATAAACAAACAATGCGCTTCAAGGAGAAGCAAAAGAAGCAACAATTTTTACCCTACCTAGATTATGGATTGACACATGGTCCACCATTTCTACGTGCACCAAGGATGTGCTAACATATCAAACACTGAGCATGGTCCACATTTTTATATGTAGCTTTCCAACCTTTGTATGGGGACGGTCAGTATTCCCGGTTCAAACTCAACAGTGATAGGAATATGCCTTTTTATCGATGGTCAGTATTCCCAGTTTAAACTCAACAGTGACAGAATATGCCTTCTTACCCTAATGTGGATCAAAGATTGTACCCTTGGTCCACCATTTCTACATGCATCAAGCATGTGCTAACAAACCATATGTGGTGGCTTTCCAAACTCCCTATTTGCTTGGTCCACCATTTCTACACGCACCAAGCATATGTGCAAACATATCAAAACAAAACCCTTATTATTGTCCATATATTTTATATCTCGCTTTCTAAGCTATATGTGGTGAAGGTATGATGTTAGAGTGTTTATACATAATTTTCCAAGTTATGTATGGTGAAGGTTTGATGTAAGAGTGTCCATTTCTTCTTCTTACATCTGTAATATTTTGACCCACACCATGGCCCATCCTTTGCACCTTAGAGCCATGAGTTTCCATGCCATAGCTCTAAGGTCCTAGTACTCAAAAGAATCTTGGATTTTTTATATACTTCTAACGCATAATCATTGCGGCCAGCCGAAATAGCTAGCATATTAATATGTGTTTTAGCATAATTGATGTGGGGTCATGAATATTATGCATGGCATATGGGTCTTTGGCAAGGTTGATTGGACCATGAGAGGTTATAAGCACAATTGGGCCCAATACAACAGGTAGATTCTCTAGGAAGTTGTATTTGAATCTTTCCTTCCACTGTAGTTCCATACATTGTGGGATCCTCCAAGCACTTTTAAATGCGTGATGGGATCCTCCAAGCACTTTTAAATGCGTGATGACAAATCTAAATGCATTGGTGGAGGACACCTCTTTTTAATACGCATAAAACATGCTTAGTTTTCTTACTTTGGTTTTGGATGGGGGTTCTGCGACCGGTGGGATCAGGGAGCGGGTCCCGGAATCGCGACCCAGTTACATGCCTCCACAACGTGGAAACTTGGGTCGCAGATGATTTGCCGCAAAGATTACATATTAATGACCTCTTGAGCGGAATCAGCCCGCCATTTTCCATTCCGGAGGGGAATTGAGTTTCCATGTTGTTACTGTCCTATTAATACATTGGCATGGCGGTTTCCTTGGACCATCTTATTACCTTCCTATTTATTTATTAGAATAAATTTATATGAGTTTGGAACGGTAGGAGATGAATGTGAACATGGAAATCAAACCTGTATTTCTACCTTGTTTGGTGCCCGGTTTTCCTCCAATACTCCAGACCCCTTTACCCAATTTTTTAGGTTGCCCAAATGGACTAACTCTTGTTTGGCGTTTGGGGCGGGTTTTGTTTTTTTTTTTTTTTGGGTG
>JAANSK020262094.1:0-12279 GCA_011763485.2 Isoetes engelmannii | reverse complement strand
CCTCCCCCCCCCCCCCCCCCCCCCCTCTCCCGACCGAAATCTGGAATGTTCTCCAGTTGATCCACAATTAATGATTTAAATACCTACTCAAGATGTCAGCTGCATGACTTATAAACAGATCATCTCGTAGAAGAAGTATAAGAAAAGTTGATTCATTTTTTAAACGAGATGGGTGCTCATTACTGAAGGTTCTTTTCAGTTGGCAGAAAACCATGATAAGGAGTTTGGCAACATCCCATTTAGGTGGTAATTTGGATGCAACAAGGCGACTTCATGCTTCAACCAGGTGAATTGCTTTATCTCTATTTAATATGATCAAGTGTGGCAGCTTACTTTTGCAATCAAGGAATTCGGCACTGTTGTATCGGGTTAGGCTTTCACTAACATCATTTTTTTATTTCATAGTTATTTTAGAATAGCATTTGTTTATGTATTAGTACTTGCCTGTCATTCATCGCATTGTGATAAAGCTTTGCTTTTTGTGGTGTTCCATAATTTGCAAAAGCATGCAGATGTAAAATGATGCTCTTAGAGCTAGGGGCCTAAGAATGTATCAAATTCCCTTTTTGTAGCAACATGCTTTGACTCAGTGATAGCTCTAAAACTAAGAAGCTCTTAGTGACTTTGATGTTTGCTTCCTCATTTGGTGTTGTATTTCTCTTGAGCTATGCTGGGTGATTTTGCTTCTCTTGTTATCTGGTTTGGTTTATTTCTACAATTTGCTGTGACTTTTGTTTTTTTGTCTCTTACTTTGATGCTTTCCTATACAAGAGCTTTTGCTACTATCACTCGTATATAAGGCAGATACATTTTTTGTTTGCGCACTATTTTGTTTGAGGTAATTTATTTGAGTGAGCTCTCCGATTGACGTGTGGTTGAATTGGTTTTGTTTTAATTTCCCATTTAAAACATGTTTTTGTCCTATGGTGGATCTTCGGATTTCTTACTCTGCAAGCAATCTCGGCTCTACCGGCTCTTGATTCACAAGCTCCCCAAGCTCTACTCCGACAATCTTTGGCTATGGCGGTTGTGGTGCAAGAAGGGGATGGATGACGAGCAAATGGTTGGCTTTTGCTTTTCTTTATATATAAGCTTCTGATTTTTGGTTTAAGGGAAAAGCAAGAGAATTAGGTAGCAGAGGATGGAGGGGGCCCGAGCGGCCCTTCTAGCCTTCAAGGCCGGAATTACAGAGAACCCACTTCGAAATTGGGTTTCTAGCACAATTCCTTGCGAATGGAAATAGGTTTCTGGAGAACTAGCTTATAGAATGAAGTTTCCTCTGGATTTATTCGTCTCCCAGCAGTGCACATCCTTATGCCATATACGAGATTCTTACCACGCCCAGCAACAGTTTTAAAAAATGTTTTTATATATTTATCTTTGCTAGATGGAAAACGCCAAGTTCTGGCCATTCTTAAACCTAGAAAACTAGAAATGTGTGCCCGAGGTTGACGGACATTGTCGTGGTTGTGAGAACTGGGTAAGATGTAATGTGTTTCCTAGGTGAAATAGCATATATTACAGATAGAATTATGTAGATGGAAGTCCTAAGATGAAAAGATATTAGTCGGAAGTGCCCATATCTTGGTCTGCTATTCTGTTTACTATTAGTACATATTCATACCATGTCGTCAGATCGATCCTAGGATATAGTAAATTTGTCATAAGCACGTAAGACATAGAACTGTATGGCAAGTAAGCAAATGATGGAATGTCACTTTTCCTATTCCGGGGAATCCCCGCTAGAATGTCACTAGGCGAAACGTGAACGCAAGTTAATCACCAATCGATGCGAGTAAAATCGCAAGAATTCAGTGTAGACTCATCGAAATGGGGGGTAGAATGGATGGAATGCAAGTAAAACTTTAAAATGGAGGGTACATTGTCAAGCAGAAGGAGAACCGAAAGTAAAACTGAAGGCGGCGTCTGCGACGAACAATAGATTTTTGTCGACACTCTAGAAAAGAAACGGCGCCACGTGGCACGACGTAGGGGAGATGGTTATTAACTTGCATTTACGTTGCACAAAAGAGGTGCCAGATAGGATTAAGCCTCCAACAAAATGTTAAATACCAGAAATAGTAAGCAACATGCTTGCAAACAAACGCGATGTATATTTAGAACAGCCTCGTAATTTCTCACTGTTACATGTTACAGTTACTACCATAGCTGCACCACAGGTAGAATGAATTCGTTGCCAGAAGCCCAGAACGAATTTTTGCCATAAGAACCGCATACGGGTAGCTAAACATTCTACAATATATACTGTTAACCTGCATTCTGCTCAGGGATATAGAAGTTCTTCTTCATCTAAGAGACCATGTCCACAATTTCTGGGCAATTTCAACGATTCAATCTCCAACAAATGCATGCGGATTTCTACAATATATACTGTTAACCTGCATTCTGCTCAGGGATATATAAGGCCTTCATCTAAGAGACCATGTCCACAGTTTGCTATAAGCTAGTTAAATCTTTGGCCACTTAAAGATATCTTTGAACATGTAGGCTTTCAAAAACAGTACAATGGCTTCGAAATGCTAACTAATAAATTAACAGCTATGCACCCAGTGAAACTGAAATGAGTCAAATATCTACATCAAAACAATGGCTAAAGATAAAAGATGTTTAGAGCTGCCATAGCCTAAGCCATGGCACATTTCTCTTCCAGAAATGGATTTAATCCAACTTCGACAGATTGAAAAGCCAAATTTTGATTCTTTTGAATTTGGAATGGTAGGTATGGTTTGGAGGAGAGAGCACAGTTCTGGCTGGCGCCATTGAACCCTAGAGCTGTGCAGAAAGCTAGCTAGAGAAAACCTGAAACAAAAAACAACAAACAAACATGCAATAGCCATACCTGGTGACCCGATTCAGAAAAACAATCGAAAATTCTAGAGTGAATTCGTTGCCAGAAGCCCAGAACGAATCTTTTCCATAAGAACCGCCAGCATGGTCTGGCCTGGCATGCTTGATCCACAATGCTTCTGCGCATGTTCCAGAGCATGATTATTCATCTCGCTGCTCCATGTCAATCCAGAAACACCCACATATCCCTTTTCTGTAACAGGACTAGGTCTTATGCTTGTCTCAGTCGTCTGGACGATTTCTTATCTACTGATGTATTCTACCTTTAAGACAATTGGGATATTATTTCCATGATAATATATTATCCAGCATCCAGCATAAGTTAGAATGTTCTAGTGATATATTGGATTGGATCCAGCCCTAAATTGGACGGCTCAGATTTAGGGCCACCACCAAACCTTGACGACAGATTAGGACTGACTACAAACCAGCAATGTATTATCCAGCAATATATTATCCAGCAATGTGTGGTTAGGAATTCACAAATCAAAGGTTTCGTCAAGTCAAGTCCACCATCAAACTCTCTTTACCTTAATTCGTCAAGTCAAGTTTGTCACCAAACCTTGATGACAGATTAGGATTGACTACAACTCTCTACCTTCTACATCTCCACATTCATGATGATGGTCCCGTTCTACTTACTTGATGCAAATTATTACGGCTCATTTTCTAACATTTGAAACCCTATCCAGTCCCAAAGTCCGAGTTCAGCATATAGTCTAGGATGGTTAGAAAGATAATTTTGCAGTAGCAAGCAACATAAACCTTCCTCTTCATACCAATTCATCAATCCACTACAATCATACCAATTTATTAATCCAAATCGCCACGCAAGTTGTAGAAAAAGCCAAGCAAGTTGCCTTTGCTCTAGACAAAGGACAAACCAAAAAGTATTGTGAATTTAAAAGGGTCGTCTATAGATTTGATTTAAGACCAACAATGTGGAGTGTGGGCCAAAGCATGCTTTTTTCGCTATAAAACAGCAACGAAATATGATCAAATTCATAGCACAAACATGGCAAATGCATGGATAGCTTTATTGGTGATGATATGGAGCTGTTTTTTGATCAGCACTGAAGCCACTGACAGTGATGAGTTTCTGCAAGCTCATAACATAGCCAGGGCACAAGTTGGTGTTGGGGCATTGACATGGAGCAGCAGTTTATATGACTATGCTCTCACTTATGCTCAGAGCCAGGATGGAAACTGTAGAAGTAATTATTTGGTCCATTCTAATGGCCCATATGGTGAGAACCTCTACATGGCATCGGTGGATTATAGCCCTTCTGATGCAGTGGCCAGTTGGGTTGCGGAGCAGAACTACTATGACTATGATTCCAATTCTTGTAATGCAATGACGTGTGGCCACTACACTCAAGTTGTTTGGGCAAACTCTGTCAGCGTTGGATGTGCTAAGTATAGCTGTGATTCCAGTGTTTATACTATATGCAGCTATGATCCTCGTGGTAACTATCCTGGTGAAAGACCATTTTAGTTTAAGTGCTCTGCAAGTAAACAATAATAATCCTGCCTTGCATGGATTAAAGTAAGTAAGTATGTCCTCTTTGATATAATTTGGCACAAGATAGAGAGGAAGTCTAAAGTAATTTAAGGTCAAACATTAGATCACTGTGCAACTATAGATAACCACAGGGTCCTATAATTTGTGTGTTATATTGATGCTTTGAGCTTATGCTTGTATATCCTTGCAGTTCCAATTATATTATATGCAAGAACTCCGGCAGTGCTATATTGCACTCTTGGGAGTTGAACTAAAATAAGACTATGACAAAATATCCTTTTTAAGACGTCAATATCGCAATCTATAATATTCAAGAGCTTTTTTTGCAGCAATTGTACTTTGTTGAGTGATTGATTTGAGTAAAGGATAATGTACCATTATGGGATGTATTCCCATAATGGTCGTTGATTAAATGTGTTTCTATCATGCTACTATGCAAATCTTCCTGCCCTTTTTTAAATGCAACCCTCCCAACTTTCCTTTCTACACCACTCCAGAGGGGTTTCTATTCTAAAGATGGCAGTCACCTACTGCACCAGTGTCTCCTAGCTAGTAGCTTGCCACTGCCAAGGATAGATTCAATACTGCATACATTTTTTTCGTAACACGTATGTTACAAATGATACAGCACAAATTTGAAGTATAATATGACAAAAAAAAAAAAAAGAATTCGGCGCCGAAAAATTTTCGTGTACGTGAAAGCAACAGTTTTGCATATGTAAAAATCTTTTCACGTACGCGATCGAAAAAGCATACGCGAATCAATTTTTTTTTCTTGTCTGCAAAAGAAACAATTCTCTGTACACAAAAATATTTACGTGTACTAGAAACTTTTATTTCGCGTACGCAAAAAAATTAAAATTTTGCATACGTTGTTTCTAAAGTACGTGTATGCAAAAACAGTTTCGTGAACGCAAAACTGTTGCCCTGTTTGGTATGTTTTAAGCAGTTGTATTATTATATATAAGAAAAATGTGTGTAGCTCTAAAATTCACCTCAAACGTTGACTACCAGGTTGAGTCAACATACTCCTTAGAAAATGGTTTGCCTTTGTGTGGGTTTTGTGTCCTGGGCCTGGCACCGGAATCTATGAAGTGAGATTACTCCTTCCCAGGGTTTTTCGACCTTAGATTCCTACCGAGTGCATTAGAGACCTATAAGTTCTTGTCCAACCCCCCTTGATTCTCGAACAAAACGTCAACTTAACATATGCGTAGTGAGCTTGCTCCTTCGATACACATCTTCCTTTAGTTCGGGTAATTGAGAAGTATCGAGGTAGCAGCAGCAATGCCAGCCAGTCATGCATCATCTTCTAGGGGTGCAGGGCATGTGCGCAGTCGTGGCAGGGCCACGGGGGTTGCGGCACCTAGAAGCAATGGACCTGGAAGCATGGATAGCTTTATTGGTGATGATATGGAGCTGTTTTTTGATCAGCACTGAAGCCACTGACAGTGATGAGTTTCTGCAAGCTCATAACATGGCCAGGGCACAAGTTGGTGTTGGGGCATTGAGATGGAGCAGCAATTTATATGATTATGCTCTCACTTTGGCTCAGTGCCAGGATGGGAACCGTAGAAATTTGATCCATTCTGGTGGCCCATATGATGAGACCCTCTGCATGGCATCGGTGGATTATAGCCCTTTTGACGCAGTGGCCAGTTGGATTCTGGAGAAGAACGCCTACAACTATGATTCCAATTCTTGTAATGCAATGACGTGTGGCCACTACACTCAAGTTGTTTGGGCAAACTCTGTCAGCGTTGGATGTGCTAAGTATAGCTGTAGTGATTCCAGTGTTTATACTATCTGCAGCTATGATCCTCATGGTAACTATAATGGTGAAAGACCGTTTTAGTTTAAGTGATCTGCAAGAAAACAATAATAATCCTGCCTTGCATGTATTAATGTAAGTAAGTATGTCCTCTTTGATATAATTTGGCACAAGATAGAGAGGAAGTCTAAAGTAATTCAAGGTCAGACATTAGATCACTGTGCAACTACAGATAACCACAGGGTCCTATAATTTGTGTGTTATATTGAAGTTTGAGCTTATGCTTGTATATCCTTGCAGTTCCAATTATATTATATGCAAGAACTCTGCCAGTGCCCTATTGCACTCCTGGGAGTTGAACTAAAATAAGACTGACAAAATATCCTTTTTAAGACGTCAATATCGCAATCTATAATTCAAGAGCTTTTTTATTCAATAATTGTACTTTGTTGAATGATTGATTGTGAGTAAAGGATAATGTACCATTTGGCCAATCTACATGGATGACAAAGTGGTGGAGCCAATGAGAACTTTGCAAACTTTTGTGGATGCTAAGAAAAAGTGAGGGGAATATTTAAGAAAATATGAAATTATACAAGGGGAAGTTTTTCTTGGCAGGTGGGTGAATTTTATCCAACTTAAAAAAGTGCAGATGATGTATACCACCCTTTAAAAGTGAACCTCCGGGATGTGAGAAACCTTTGACAACAAGACGGGCTTTAAATTTATCAAAAGAACCATCAGCTTTAACCTTGGTCTTAAAAGGCCACTTACATTGAATAGGCTTACGGTCTACGGGCACTTCAACAAGTTTCCATGTAGCTTTCCAGATTGATATTCAGCCTCCACAGCCATTCTCTAAGATTCTGATTGATCTGAATTTAGAGCTCTTTAACAAAAATTGAATCAGCAGTCATAGCCAAAGCAGAATGATACTCTAAAATTCGTTGTGTCGGCTTCCAAGCTCGACGAGCAACAACACCATCATGAGCAACCTCATGAACAAATTCATCAAGACCACCATGATCTTCATCATTATTATAATCATTATTAGCAAAATCATGAACAAATTCATGAAGACCTCCATGATCTTTCTCATTATCATGAGCATGATTAGCAGGGGCATCAAGAGTTTTGACAGGAGCATCAATCAAGGCAAGTGCAATAAGCATTATGATGGGCAACAACAAAAGGAGGAATAAGTATATCGGTACGAATATCATCATCTGGAAAAGGGAATTCAGCAAGGATCTCACTTTCATGTTGGCTATTAAGCTCAAAGTGTAACATAGAAAGCTCATCAAAAGTAGCATCACGATTAATGACAAACTTTTGGGAAGCAATATCCCAAAAACGATATGCTTTAGCATTAGAAGCATATCCAAGGAAAATACCTTTCTTAGAAGCATGGATGACAAAGTGGTCAAACCAATGAGAACTTTGTAAACTTTTGTGAATGCTAAGAAAAAGTGAGGGGGTAAGTCTAAGGTAGGAATATTTAAGAAAATATGAAACTATATACAAGGGGAAGTTTTTCTTGGCAGGTGGGTGAATTTTGTCCAACTTAAAAAAATGCAGATGACGTATACCACCACTATAAAGGTGAACCCCCTGGGATGTATTCCCATAATGGTCGTTGACAAAATGTGTTTCTATCATGCTACTATGCAGATTTTCTTGCTCTTTTTTTAATGCAACCCCCCCAACTTTCCTTTCTACACCACTCCAGACAGGTTCCTATTTTGAAGATGGCAGTCACCTACTGCACCAGTGTCTACTAACTCGATGATTCATCCTTGATCACTGCTCCATGAGGTGAAGTCCAGGTATTCCTTCTCAAGTTCGAACGTTGGAACTCAAGTTGCCTCTCTTACAGGTTAGTGTTTTCACTTAACCACGTATTGGGCCACTTTTAGGGAATCCTACTCTTGCTGCTCTCTCCTAGCTAGTAGCTTGCCACTGCCAGGGATAGGTTCAACAATGCATACATTTTTTACTTAATACGTATGTTTCAAATGATACTGCACAAATTTGAAGTATAATATACCAAACAAAAAAATTTGACGCCGAAATTTTTTTGCATATTCGCGTACGTGAAACACTTTTTGCGTACGCGGTCGAAAAAAGTATACACTAACCAAATTTTTCTTTTGCGTAAACAATTTCGTGTACACAAAAGGATCTACTCGTACTAGAAACTTTTATTTCGCGTACGCGAAAAAAATTGAATTTCGCGTACGCTGTTTCTATAAATTAAATTAAATTAAATTAAATGATATTGATCAAGCCATTATAGCCCCCCAGTCCTCTATGGCAAAATAGTACATACCAATACAAAGCACTTATCTCAAAGCACCATCTGTGTCAAAATCAGACATTAAAGTAAACAACTCAATGATATCAGCTCTTTCTGACCAAACATCCCTAATATAAATACTTAACAACTGTGGAGGTAATTGATGGATTAAAAGAGCAAATAAATCTAGAACACACTTAATTCCAATGACTTTTTTTTTAGCGCAACAGCCCAACCAGGGGTTTTAAGTTATCTGAAAGCCTAGCCTATCCACGTGTCCTAAAAATTGACATGGACTAGATTTTCACCATTTGATTTTGATCTAAACTGTTCTACGGTTCAGAAAAATAGTGGAAGCATGTCTGTTCAGAAACGTCGTCACTCTCTCCGTCCGTTTCTAAACGCTCAAGCGAGGTGCTTATCGGATCTAGAGAAAACCCATCTTGTGTGGTAAGAAAATCTTTCTCTGCCAAAAAAAAACCTGCATTTCAGTTGCTAGCCCTGATCGCTTCTTTCATTCCTAAATTGTTCTTCTGCATCCAGGTCTGTCGCCAAGCCTGAAGCTATGCCGGCCAAGCTTGCTCTGTTTTCTGAAACTTATGCTGGCAGTTAACCTAGATGAAGGTCAGACCAGTCGAACTCCTTTGCCCTATTTTTTCCGTTGCTTTGTTTTCTGAAGCTTATGTCTGCAGTTAACATAGATAAAGGTCGGACCAACCGAGCTTTTTCTTTGCTCTATTTTTTCCTTCTTTGCTCTGTTTTCTGAAGCTTAGGCAGGGTAAATTCAACCAGTTAAGTTTTGATGAATACCACAAGTTAAGCTTTTTGCCCTGCCCCTAAGTTTCCTCTGCAACAGGAGGATGCCACTACTTTCCTTTATATCATCATATGTCTAAATATGAAGTCAGAATGTGGATCTAGTGGAGCAACGTAAAATCCTTTAGCTTCAAATTCGCATTTGGGTCAGCTTAAGCCTGTATTAGGCTCTTTGCCCTGCCCTGAATTAGAAGACAGGTAGCATAGGGCATCTTTTTCAAGACTGATGGTACCTTGGCTTCTTTTCACAGTCCAGAATGGTAGATTTAAGATGTCTGGAAACCAACCAAGTTTTCTAAGGTTCATCTCCTTCGTTTAATTTTTCCCTCTAAAAATCTCTTTACTCCTTCAGGTTTTCTATATTTCAGGAACTTCATCTCTTCACAGTTTCATTGTATCTAGTTATTGTAGATTTTGCCAGACATCATGTCTGCAGACGTGCCTTAACACTTGATAATATGCTCTCCTGCTCATCTCCAGTAATTTATAATCTAACATTTCTTTTGTGTTTCTATCTCTTACGATCAGAAAATTTCATTCAATGGATTAGCTACTTTATCCTGATTTCTTACACATAAATCTCATTATGCAAGCTCTTCATCTCGAGAGATAGCAGACGATCATAGAGAAGATGGCCTCTTGAGATCTGCACATAGCCAGATTTGGACAAAGCGTGCAGTCTTGATGCCAAAGTACTAGCTCAGGTATTTGGCTTGCTGACGTTGCCAAGGTAGAAATGATGTCTGCCTTTCGAGTGATCACTGGCTTTAAATCCTTCATTTTTTTGTCACCAATATTGCTTGATGGAGATATGACAGTTATGATAGGCTTCTCAGTAGTCATTCCTTCTTTGTAAAACTGCAAATATCTACGGTGTTCTATTGTTCTATGAATTGTGCAGAATGAGAATTTGAAATGCGCTGGTAAAAAGGACATTGTGCCTTAAAAAGTCTAAATTCTGTTTATGGACATCCTTTTACCCACTGCATTGAAATAACCATGTGCATTGTCTTGATCTGATGAACAAACAACATCTAGAACCCATTTTTATCTTCCAGCAGACGGGTGAACTACCTAATGCATGTCCAACAACATCGTTTACTCAAACTGAGTATATATTGGACGATTTGTTGAAGTACAGTCTTCTTAAATGGTTTAGTGACAATCAATGCCTAATTTGATATAGATTTCCTTAAGGCGATAGAAGGGTATATTAACAATTCCAGATAGACTTAATGGCAGAGTATAAACGTATGGTTTTCTTTTTCAAATTTAATCTGTTTATTTCACTGATCTGACTGATAGAAGGGTATGTTAACAATTCCAGATAGACATAATGGCAGAGAATATATGTATGGTTTTCTTTCTTCAAATTTAATCTGTTCATTTCACTGATCTGACGAACACCCTTACTAATCTTAATGCCGGTATAAGCAAAAAATTATTCGACAACGCGTCACATTGGAACTCAATATCTGTGAATACAGCCTATGCGGATATGTGCATCATGGGAAGAACTTGTCGTTTCATCATTTAATAATTAGCATGAATGTCCACAAGTTGATGCGTCTTGAAAACATGGTGCAACTTAGAAGTTATACTGGTCAGTCTCATTCATGAACAGACCTTAGAGCATGGTTTGCAGCCAACTGGATGAAGAAGCATTATGCACTTGCCATGTCACTTGCAAGGGCTGTAAAGGATTATGCCAAACATATTACCTCTAAAATAGCGGATTTGCAAACGTCCCTGGTAAGCTGGCTACAAAGAGAGAGCTAGCTGCTTCTTGAAAAATCGCAGGAGCAGAATCAGAATTTATATCCACTAATCTGCTGAAATACAACTCTACCTTGACAAGGTTTTAGTAGCTGAAAAGATGATCACCAACCAAACTGGAAAGGATTGTTATTTTGATGTCAAAAAACCTATTTCTAAAAAAACAAGACCTTGCAAAAACTTGGAGTAAGACTTCTTTAAGTAATATGCATCATTGTAGCTATGTTAGTGTTTGTGTAATCGACATCTATGCTGGTTCTTTTAACTGCATTGATCCTTTTGAATATCTTACAAGTGTTCATCAAGGATTAATCACACAACTTATGTTCTTCTATTCATCTTTCGATTAACTTTTAGAGGAGCGCATGCCTTGAGTTTGGCAGTCAACTGATTTGTTATCTTGCTCATAGGATCATAAATTTGCATACTTGCAAGTTTTTGAAGAGTACGTTAATGCATTCACTAAGGTCCAATGGAGTTCTTGTCTAGTGAAAATGTACTAAAATCCTAACCTACACTACGATTGCAAAAATGTGTGAGAGACAAAAGTGAAATGTGTTTGTGGTCATCGTTGACTCTATGTTTGTGTTCAAGGGAGAAAATCTATTCCAAACATGGCATTGTAACAACTAAAATTCCACAACATCGTGACCACACAAAGCTAAATTTTAATTATAACCGTTCTATTATTACGTGTACATACTAATAACAATTTTAACACAAAACGTGTACATACTAATAACAATTTTAACACCATTAAAGATCAATGGTGCCAGCTAATCAAGGCTAACCAAACGAGACTTTGTAGCCAAGAAAACCCAGTCAGTTGTATATAATAGCAACCAATGATAAGGAAAAATGCAAACCAATTAGAAAAAAGAACCATTTAATGTCATAGTTTTAAACAAGTCGTTAGTATGTAGATGTCTAGTTTGAATATTCTTTTAACTAACAAATTGTCTAGTAAACATTTTCCTCAACTATCTAGCCTGATCAATTGTAAAATTGAATCCAAGCCTAAAACTGCCCAAGCCCCCTGTTGCGCCTTTTTGCTAGTTTTTTTTTTTTTTTGAAGAACTTATCTCAATAAATTAAAAGAATATCAAGATTACAACGCGAGTGAGGAGAAAAAAGTGCTGCCCCAAAGGGACAACGATACCCCACCACTCCAACATCATCTCAACTATGACTGAACGAACCCTCCATCATCATCCACTATCCCAAGGAAGT
>JAANSK020262083.1:0-12280 GCA_011763485.2 Isoetes engelmannii | reverse complement strand
AAGTAAAATTGCTTATTTAGTTTGTGCTAAGATTTTCCAAAAGACGTAATTCAAAGACTTGTTTGGGTTGCACTGCCCAGCATGTTTTTTTAGCTTCCAGAACTAATGCTTTGTGATTCAATTGCCCTATTATTTTCCTCTTTTTTGCAACTTCAAAGTTCCTTTCTCTTCTATCGTCTCTTTCGCATTTTACTTCTTGTCCTTCCATAGAATCTGGTTTATTTGTGGGTCATGCCTCTTTGTCACTTTTCTTACTTTTACTAATGATTGACACCATTGGGCTACAACAATTTCATCTTTGTTGTTTCATGTCTACTTGATGACTTAGACACGAGACACGTTGCCTTCGCTTTCTCAAGCCTACTAACTTGCATCTACTAATAATACACATATTCTTAAATATTTTTGGGTTGCCCGAAGGGCAAACTTTGGTTTTGGTGTTTGGGTGAAGGCATCTTGTATTCTCATTTGTCGGATTCTAATCAGAATCGGATAGTCTATCTCTTTTGTCACTCCGCGTTAAGAGGCGTGAGGCAACATGCTTGCGGCCGTTGATTTCGGGCGTTCGAGCGTTATCACGCGCATTGGACGGTCGGATGTTTGAGCAAGAGACAAACCTAAAACCTAAAAGTTTATTTTCTTATATTTGCTTAAAGTTCTAAATGGGCCATTGCCAAGAACGGTTTCCTAAGTGCAATCACAACCTTGGAATAATACAGTATGGGATCAAGCTGCATAATGATCGGACTCAATGGTTTCCAGGTGCAAATTCATGTTACTCTTAGGACTTGTTAGCAATTGCTCTGTAGTTTCGTTTATTGTTTATTTTATATTTGTGCATGGTGTCATTTTCTTGTTGGGACCATTGCTGGGAATTGACGTCACGCGTCTGCAGTCATGTAACATACTTGATTTCATACTGCTTGCCCACTTTCAATGTATTTCTCATGTTTAATTGGTTGGTATCCTTATGTTTAATTGGTTGGTATCCTTTTTCCAGTTATGTCGTCTATTACTTGTCCTAATAAGACATCTTGTCCTAATAAGACATCTTTCCTTTCTGTTTTTCTTCCTTCTACCATCATAATAAGATAAGCTTTGAATTTCCATTCACTCGACAGTTAAGTGTCAAGCTTGGCATGTAGTTAAATTACGAGCGTCTCATTGCTCACAAGCTCAAACTTTTATTGCTTGTAGGTGTTGACAAAGAGGACATGATCCTTATGTCAGAGTTTCTTGTGTTTCATATCAACTACTCTCTGAAAATGGTCACATGCTAAGTTGGAAAGAGAAATATTGCAATGTCTTCTTCCACAAGTTGTTGCAGTAGGAGGCGCATTTTGTCTGGGTATGATTCCCCTCAATTAACAAGTATGAAATTCTAGGAAGCACTACCAACTAACGAAATGTAAATATGGTCCAGACATTGTATCAACAAAACTTTGTATGATTTAGAAAAGGAGAGGTGGTTAGACAAGGCGTTTAAGTTTGTGCAATTAAACCATGAGCAAGGGGCACCTATTCTTAGGGACCTTGTTTCTCACTTGGTGCATCGATGTACGAATCAGGGTTCTGAATTAGGAAGATAACTAGTATCCTTCATCCATTTTGTCCCCCTATTAATTGACTATCTTATTCGTCTCTTTGCTTCTTGTGAAAGCTTGGTTGAAGCAAATCAAGCATTTAATAGGGCTGCAAAACCAAGCCAATATACATGGAGCACAATTTTTTATTCTCAAAGCAAACATGGTGAACATGAGATGGCACGTCAACTGCACGAGAAAATGCAGAAGCATGGTGGAAGGGGAGATAAATTCACTTGTTTGAATATGCTGCAAACCTGCAGCACAATACAACAAGGCAGATACATGCATGAAGATATTGTTCAATTGGGAACACTTTGATCTATATGAATGCTAAGTGTGGAAGCTTAGACGAAGCTTTCAGTTTATTCAGTAGCCTGGCCAACAAAACGGTAGTATCATGGAATGCAATGATCACAAGATATGCATCATATGGTGAAGGATCTCTTGCAATAGAATGTTTCATAACTATGTTCCAACAAGACAGTCCTGTTCCAGACAAATGCACATTTTCAAGTATATTAAAAGTGTGTGGCAGCATAGGTGCGATAGAGCAGGGAAGGCATGTTCATGAGCAGCTAATTGGAAATGGGTTTTAACGTGATGTTCTGGTAGGCAGTAGCCTTGTCTTTATGTATGCAAAGTGTGGAAGCATGGTTGAGGCACACCAGATTTCAACTAGTTGCCAAGGCAGAATGTGGTATCATATACAACAATGATTGCAGGATACGCACAACTCGGTGAAGCAGCTTTTGCATTACGGTGCTTTGAGGGCATGAGAAAGATAGGTGTGAAGCCAAATGATATATCTTTCCTTGGTATCCTTACCGCATGTAACCGTGTTGGCTTGATTGATGAAGGCATTTGGTATCTTCGAGATATGCAAGGACACCATGGAATAAAGATGGACATATTTCACATTGCTTCCATTGTGAACCTTTTAGGTCGCGCAGGATGCTTCCAAGAAGCAGAGGATCTGCTTAAATGTTGGAAGCAATCTAATATATATTTATAGATGACCTTGCTTAATACCTGTAAAATGCACTACAACAAAGGATTGGGCAGAAGGTGTTTTGATAAAATATCTCTTTTGCAGATTCTCTTTTGTCTGTATTGGGAACTAGATTGGAGATCAATCAAGAAGTTTATTCTTGGGAACAAAGTCTATGCATTGTAAATAATAAGAATAAAAGCACTGCCTTCGTTTAATATGTTGCATAGTTTATTATTTTTGGCTCCAGTGTTGGTGGTTTGAATGGGTACATGGAAAATGGTGGTCTTAATCTAAATTATTGATGGAATGTAAACACTTCTAACTTTTCCAGGTTAGCAACATCTGGAAAGAAAATAGAATGAACAAAATTTTGAGGACAGCAAGAACACCATTGCATTTGAGGCATAAAAAAAAACACTACTACATTATATAAAATGTAGTACCGGCAACAAAGAGAACTAGCAAACTTATTATTATATCCTCAAGAAGTATAACTGGATTCATGAATGTAATGTTCCTTTGCACGATTGCGTAATCCACGGTGGGTAATTTCCTGCTTACTGGACTGTTCGATATGTGCAATCCTTGATCAATATAAACACTCAGAAGAACAAAGGAAATACACTTATCTTTGCTAAGGTACAGGTTTATTTATACGCTACCACCATTTAAGAGAAGAATGATGAGAATGCAAAGAATTCTAATGACAGACAGGAGACCACAAATATTATATTGCAGACCCAATGGCAACAGAGAATAGAATGCATAAGGTGTTTTTTTGTGTCAAAGGTATGCATTTTTATTTCTTGGTGGACATGAAGGACACTCTTTGATGAAATTATTTACTGATTAATCCAGTTCAACAGAAATTACAATGTTCTTAACAGAATTGTCATCCTTTAAATTTAATCTGTTTCGTAATCTGTTATTTTCATACAAGGTGAAAGAATAAGTGCAAGAGGGAGCAAAGCATAAGTTCCATCATCCAACAGTCATAGATTAATCCAAAATCCTCAATTCAGTCTAAGACTAACAAAATACCGTAATATGAGAAACCGCAGGATTGATGATTGAAGGTGATTGCAGAGCCATGGCACCAGTTCCCTACAAATGCCACACAAAAATGAACCACATGCTTCACATGTTCTAGAATACAGGAAATGTGAAAGGCTCATTATTTGCAACATAATCTATATAAAGACGGAGACGGAAATGAATAATTACCTTACCAACCAGGGGCTCGGATATGCCTGCCTGCACTATATCTTCTTGCCCATTTGGGAGTAAATACAAACGTGTCATCCATGTAGGCTTGTACATTTTCAGGCAATTCTAAATAGGATGTTGTGGATTCACCAATACACACGTGTTACATGCAACAGGTTATGCTTTGCTAGGCAAATGCAGTGCCCAGAAACACACTTTCAGAATCGATACAATGTATTAAAGGGTGTATAATATACAATTGAAAGCAACCAATGCTCATAGTGCCACAGAATGAATAAATTCATCATCCCAAACAAGATTGCTATGAATGAAGTTCTCTCACTTAGAGGAATGCCTTGATTCATTAAGACCTCCATTTGCTCAAATTTGTTTATCAAACAAATGGATTGGGCAGCAACGTATACATGGTGGAATGATACATGTTGCTGCAGATGTAGAAAGGACGCAAACGACGTTGCCACGATTCAATCACCAAGATGCAACTGTATGTTTGTAATTGAAGAGGAGACTAATTGGTAGGCACGCACACGTCGAGGGTGTCATCAGACCAGCTGCTGTAATATTTGCATTACATGTCTTGGAGAACCATACTTTGTATAAAGAAGCAGGTGTTGAAGTTAATGGAACATGGAACCAACTGTTCAAAAACGAATTTCAAGTTATCCTGGTTGAAGAAATAGGAGAACAAAATGGACACCAAGGTTCACAGTATGAAAGCGAAATATTAATGTGGAATGTAACTCCGGAACTCATTGAAGATTCTGAAGTGCACCGGGTGCAAGGTTGCACTCCCTAGGCTTCTATGCAATTCCATATGTGGAGGAAAAATGCTTTCCTAAATTATTTGGTGGCAAACCTAGACCTGATCATGTTTATAAAATAATCACATACAAGGAGATATGTCAATGGAAACTGTACAATGCGGACAGGCGTTTTGCAAGATGCATAGAAAACACATTCTTAAAGTTTGTAAAGGACGAGATAACATTTTGTCCTTGGTTCAGCAAACATGTGCATCCGCTGAGGTAGATGAGGCGCATTCACCTTGATAGCAGCAGACGCACTTGAAGCTAACAAAGTTACGTGAGGTTTGTAGAACAAACATGGGATATCATTCCCAAAGTCCAAAACAGGTGCTCAAGCTCGAGAACGATTGAAACACCTTCAAACACCAACAACTGATCAAACATGGGTTCCATAGAAAGATGCCAAAGACTGTCAAATAGGAAGCAATGCAGCATACAAAATCATGCAAGCACAATTTCCCATCCAGCCCGAAACAACACGCACCATCCAAAGGGCACAAGGTTCCACGTTAAACCAATTGTTATTTTATCCACGAGGCATGGAAATGTAGAGAATGCTTTATACAGCACTATCGACAGTCAAATCCAGAAGTCAATTATATATACTTGACAGCATTTCTAACAAAGACATCAAAGTAGACCCTACTATAGTAGAAGAGATGGAACGATTACGCCAACACTCACCAAACACGTATCGAATCACTTCCACATCCAAGTTCTAGTAACCAACCAAACCATCCTCCACCTACAAGCTAAGTTAATCATATGTGAAAGATGCTTGAGCTAGATCTCCTGTGCATGTGTGTTGCATAGCTCTTGCACATTGTAGTTTTGCTAAAAATTCCATTCATAATTTGGTATTTCTGGTGCAGCTAAAAATTGTATGTATGTGACAACTTCATTATTTTTCACCAAGTACCTACCTATTACATGGTCAGAGTTGTTAAAACATGGTAGTCGATAGCCTCTAGTCTAGGCTCTCTAGTCTAGCCTTGTCATTTGTGGTCATATACTGCTATTTATTTTGGTTCCTAAACCTAGTTGTGTTTGATGCTTGCTTAACTGTTAAGGTTAAGTTTGATGTTACATGGAGGATATTGGATGGCAACGGCTTCTAACTGGACCCTATACTATATTACTCTCTACTTTTATTGAATGTTAGTTGTAGTCAAATCATTTTGTTATAAATTGATTTGTTCCATTACTTAATCAGGCCATGAGAGTTTGTCGTGTAAATCTAAAGATTTTGGAGCACGACATCAGTAGACCATGTTAGGAATTTTTAGGACATATTAATTTTGTAAGGGTACACGGTTTATTTGATACGACGGTCCTTACCATTAAGGGCCATACATTACCAAAATAAAGCAAAAGTTTGGGCTTCGAAGTTTAACAATTCAGTTCATAACTTGAGCATTGGGTGATCGTTGTGTTTCTTGGCAATGGCTAAACTGCTCGTAAAAACAGTAACAATGCGATAAAGAAATGGATAGTTAGAACTAAAAGCGTGGATGTTAACCACAAGAGCTCAGACTAAGTGTTGCAATGGGTGCCACTTAGTTTCCCACATATAACACCGTGATAGGCATTGTCATTGGGTGTCACTTATTTTTCCACATATAACACCGCGATAGGCATTGTCCCGACTAAATTTGGACCTCCGTAACTAATTTTGCTCTACTTTGTTTGTTCCTGAGGCTAGCATTGGCGTGTCGTGTTGTGCATTGTTTTTTTTTCATCACCAATAAAGTAGCCAATAATTTTTCTTTCTTTTGGTTTCGTCTAATCCCATCAATTATGGCTTTCTTGACTTGGTTTCCTTTTGCTCATATCCTGCCCTTTACCAGATCCCTAGTTGCTTTATCCCTTCTGTATGTGATTGCATCTTATTGCATTTTCCTCTTCAGATAGGCTTTACCAGGGTACCTTCTATAATCAGGATCCTTAAAATCCTCGGTAACAGACAAATGGCTCTTGATATAAAATCCTTGGGCTTGGCTTAAAATTTCACAATTTTACTTGCGGTTAGTAGGTTCTGTATTTAGCTGATTTGATTTTGCGTTGCTTATAGGAGCGGGATGATCAAAGAAACCTTCACATTGTATTTGCACAATGTTCTCAATAGTTGACCTTCCAAACAACATTCTAGATTTTCTGTCATCTATGAGTTTCTATCGCATGTTTACATGACAAATTCCCATTCATATATTGACTTGCTCAACATTTTAAACATTTTCTTCAAGTTTACCATCATTTGGAGCGTTTGATGTGAGTGCTAGCCTTTGGTTACGGTTCACCTTGCAAACTACAAAGTTATTTAAGAATACTTCCACTTTCCCCAAATTGGCTATTCTTATTTGACAAATATTTTCCAATTTTTTTATATATCCTAAGGATAGAAAAGAATTAGACACAACACTAGTAAGTGGCTATTTTATCATTATAAAAAATAGAATTAGTTGGGTTGGCAAATTGAAGAATCTATTATTTAATGGAGGCAAAAAAAAAATTGTAGAAAAGGTGGCAAAGGGTTAGGAGATAGCATCCTAACGTAGCCTACTCATCGATAGTGGGAAAAAAAATGTTAAAAATAATAGCCGTTTGCCACCACCACAATATGGCTCCTCCATCTCCGCTCCTGTTGCTCTCTACCCCCTGGAGCAATGTTGACCTTTGCAGCTTGTGGCGGCTGCAGTCTATAAGGTGAGGGCTGTGGTCTGTGCTGAGGGTGTGGCGACACTGGGCGCGTGGCGACATTGGCCGGCCTTTGATCATTTGGAGCAGGCACATCATGTGGATGTACGGGTATATGGGCATGGGCAGAAGTTGTAGGATGCTGGATAACCTTCACCCCTTATCCGAGACCTTAGCTCTTCCAAGAGCTTTTCTTGTTCTGCCAATTCGCTCATACACCGTTTCAACCGAGCATGAGCTTCTTCATGGAGGCCCTTACCCTGCCGAGAAACTGAGGTACGCAACCCATGTACCTCTCGATCTTGCACAACGGCCTTATGTTTCCACCCCTGAAGTTTGGAGGCCACCTACGTATCCCTAGCTGAAGAGGTTTCCCCCAAATGACTGACCTTGTCTTGGAGGGTTGCCATCTCTTCAGCTTCTGTGCACAGTTGGTCTAGGAGTGCTCGAGTCTCCTGCTCAAAATGTTCCCTGGCATGAACCATATTGTCAATGCTGGAGGACAAGGGGTCCATACTAATCTGGAAGTCAACAAGTCTTGCCCTATCTTGTTGCTTTTCAGAGTGTGCTAGGCGAAGGCCATCCTCTGTTGCATGCGGGTCTCCATGCTGGAAACATGCTGCTTTTCTGCAGCTAGTTTCCTTTTGAGCACTTTGGGTGTAGAGGTTTGCATCTCCTCTACCAAACTAGTGATTCGAACAGTGTTGCTCTCTGCCATTGCCTGAACCTATTTCTAGCCTCCTAGTGTCAGAATGACGTGCAACCTTTATCTCCTTTACAGACGCGTGTCTGAAACTCTCCAAGTGTCAGAATCCTGTGCAATCTTGGTCACCTTACAAACGCATGTCTGAATGTCCCCAAGTGCCAGAATCATGCACAATCTCTATTACCTTGCAAACACTCGTCTGAAAGCCTCCAAGGGTGAGAATCACATGCAATCTTTATCATCTTACAGACACCCATGTCGCCTTAAAGCCTCTATCATGTATAGAATAGAATAGAATGTATTTTTATCGTCTAGGGAGACCAATTGGCCTATGGGACTTAAGCAAAGAAAACAACAAGCATATTACTGCTAGGTTAAAGAAAAACTCAGTCTCGAGGGGTTTTTGAGGGAAAACATTAGCAATAATTAGCATGCTGACAAACTATACATTGAAAATTTAGAGAGATGCACGACAAAAAATGAGAAAAAATGGGGGGGGGGGAGGGGGGGGGTTAGTTTACCGAGGAAGCACGACTATAATTCAGGATCATTGGCATTCTGATTCTTGGACTGGTTATGTGTAGCCTTGTCCTTTCCTTGGTTGTTTTACTGTATTTTGTTTTACTTTATGCAATGATGTAAAGTGAGACTTTGTCCCCCCCGTCTGCTTGTGGGCTTAATGTCCAATGTTCATTGTTTCGTCTGATGGCTCTTGATAATCTCAGTGGAGGTTAAAATTGTATCTATCTATCTTATTCGCATCCTTGAGACATGTTTGCAAACTATTAATATCTAGCAAACTATGCTAATAGTCAGCAAATCAGTGCTAAGAACATTGCCAATTTTTATGAACTGTTATATCCAGCAATGAGTAGGTGGAAACGATTGTCAATATCTTCTTTTTTTGCTTTGGTTCTGGTAGTCTTAGGGCCACTGAATCTAAAAGCCCCACAATATCAAAGCTCCTTGTTGTTGCTCTATTGTGGCTTTGGAGGTAACTTTTCTCTGATGCCTTCTTGGTTTTCTCATGCTCTTGTCCCAAATCCTTTAGGGCCCTGATAACTCTATTTTAGCGTGAGTGTGCTAAGTTGACCTTGGATTGAGGTGGGGTTAATGCATTAGAAGTTGACTTCTCTTGAGCAGTTGAAATGTGCCAAAGCTATTCCAAGGTCAAATTAATAACCTAATGAAATGCCTCCCATGATGGGGGGAGGTTATATGTTTATGAAGTGCAAAATTATAGGAGTTCATCCTGCACATGGTGAAGCAAAACTTTTGCATAATCTACTGGAGATACATAGAAGTGCTAGCTATAACTATGCTATAGAAAAGCTTGTGATAGATGTATTCTTTTAGGGCAACCCAGAAACTTCTTCCATAAGTATAAAACAAAAATAGGTCGAGAGTTACCTATCTGGGAAGGTTCATCTTAGTGGTATACTAGGGCTTATCCACTGTTGCCGGAGTAAATTCTAAGATTGCGGCATTTCATCCTTTGGGCAGCAGAGGCAAATGAAAAATGAGTGTGCAATTGTACCCTTTGGTAAGCAGAATGATAATACCATTTACTTCAGTGGCGAGTTGAAGTGTCTACCAGGTTTGCAACAAATTGCAAAACCTTCTCTGTGTGCAGGCACTAGTAGAAAAATCTCAAGAAAATGCTGAAGTCCAGATGTTGGATGCTCGCTTGATCATCAGCTGTGAAATTTTTTGAATATCGTGTTGGTTTGACTGAGCAAGAAAAGTTACATACAAGAGCTTATCAGCATGGATTGGCTGATAATCATAGCTGGGAGCGATGCGAGAAGAAGAAGCAGGCATAGCAAAATAAGAACTCTTAGCGATGGCAGAGCAAAAATTTGCTAAGGGTGCAAAGAACCATTTATTCTAAGGACATTTCTGGAATGTTTATAGGAAAGTCCACTGGAATGAAGAGGTAATATACCCATCAGATCTCCCGTCGATTGTGTATTAAAGTCGAACCACGCATGTACGGTACATGTGACAAACACAAACTGGAGATACGTGGCACACATTTGGCAAGGAAAAAAATGTTGTTGTGGTAGACATAAGCTATGGGCCCATTGGACAATAAATGGTCCATATATGATCCATAATGATATTAGTTTTCCTAAGGTGGACCACTGCTACATGGGATTAGTTACTAGGCTGTGTGGTGCCTAACTTCCTAAGGTGGGATTAAATCTTGCCTACAAAATGTACATGTAAGGCAAAAGTATTGTTCGCGTGTGGTGAGTTTGATACAGGCCTAGTAATGCCACGGTTCTATTGCGCAATAGAACCGACCTTCCTTGGATGGGGACGCCTTTCTTCACATCTCCTATTTATTCAGCCTCGTGCCCATTTTTCCGTCATCGACGTTCTCTTGAGCTTTTCCTTTTGCTCTCCTTTTGGTTCCTCCAGTTTCCCACCCACCTCTTCCTCTTGTTCCTTCTATATTGCGACTATACGGCCTTCAGTTTTCTATAGAGTTTTTTCTTCTCGAAGTGGCATTGTAACCTTTGAGATAGTATTTGTTGTTTATTTTCTCCTTGGCATGGCACCATAGCATCTAAGATGGTATGTGTTATTCATTTCTCCTCGACGTGGTGCTGTAGCCTCCGAGGCAGCACTAATCGGACGTTTTTTCCTGCGATGGTTTTTTCCGCGGACGGTCCTCGATTGGTCGGTTGTTGTTTCCTCCTCGGTGTGGCCATGGAGCCTCCGAGTGCTATATATATTTCTAGATGTGCACGTGTTCACGCTTGGAGCTCCTAACCTTTAATGGGTCATTCTCCTTTGCAGACTTTCCTTTGCAGGTCCTCTCTTGCAGCTTTTTCCGTTGTCAGCACTGTTTGGTTGTGTATCGGCTCACTTCTCGGCGGACATGTGCTAGCAGTATATTCGAAAGTGTTGGCATTTGTTTCTCATTAGAGTTTTCCTTAAAACCCCGAAAGGGCGGGGTTTTTCATCCTGATGACAAATGATCGCCAGTTTTCTCCCCTTTGCATCTATCAAGTGGCAGAAGATCATATTTTATCTGACTTAACGCTCTCGATAATTGTCTAGTTTCGGAGCACGTTTATTTTTCAAGCTTTTCAAACATTTTATCCCCTAGTAGGGGGAATCCGATGGAATCAAAATGTACTCAAAGATTCTACAAAAGCTCAATGAGAACACCACTTCACTTTCGGCCGACTTGTTTGTCTCGTAGGACCCATCCTAGGAATGTCAAAATAAGTGTACATTTGGTCATGGGTTCAAACCTTGCCAATGTTTGTTATCTGTGGGAGTTCGTTACTAGGAGTATACGATGATGATCTCCAACGTGGCATGACTTAAGAGCATGTACGTGTCCACCACCTTGGCTGTTGCAAAGCAAGAAGGCAGAGAAGGATTCAACCATAGACAAGGAGGCAAGACCTTGGAGATTGCATCGACATCAAATTTTCTTCTTTCAGGTGGGGTTTAAGTTTACATCTGGGGCTCTTGCCTATCTTTGTATGAGATGTGATGAAAGCTTTGGGGTTACATAGTAACCAATGGCAATTTATGATTTGGATTGAATAAGCTTTTATTTCTGAGTTAATCAGTTACTTAACCAGTGCTCCTTTAGTTTTGACATGACTTGTTGGATTGCAATCTCTGTAAAGGATGGAATCAAAGTAGTAAGATACTATTATATTTGATAATGTATTATGAGTGAGAAGATTCAATTCTTCACCATATTAATTTGTTTGTCACACCAACCTGAAATTAGTGCAAGTTTGGACAAGATCCCGAGTTGCCAGTATGGCCAACTCGGCAGGCTCGTCACACTTGCTACCAGAGCATGTTGAATGCTTGGGTATTGGCATGGAAGATCATAGCTTAATTTGAGGTTGTGGGATGATTCTAATATTTCTTTTGAAGTTGGTTTTTAAAAGAGGATATTGTTTGTGGTTGCCATGGGAGTGAGCGATAAAAGAAGTATCATATCGTCAAATTGCTATTGTTGATGTTAAGGTAAGGTTTTCCTTGTGGTATATATGCACGACTTCATTAATTTGAGAATCCGTACATTCTCATTCTGCTCGAAATAACAGATCAGGGGCATATAAAGGTCACTTTTCAAACGGTCCCGCTACCTTAGAAGCAAAAAAGCACTCAGGCAACACAATTTACCACAAAAAAAACAAGCTAAGCTTCTAGGAAACCGCTTCTTCGCATAAAACTGATGGTTTCAGATGATACTAAAATATTATATGAGTCCGGAGTACGCGATATAAGG